>CASHTH010003009.1:0-17269 GCA_030341885.1 Geodia barretti
ATTGCTCGTGAAGTGAGATAGCTCGCGGACAGACAGACAGACACGCACACACACCACAATTACAGTTAACCCTCGCTGCGCATGCGCGCCGAGGGTTACAATTAATAACGTGTCTTCATACCGTTTATCAGACTCAATGGCATGCCTGCATTCAGCAAGATGTTGCTGCTTGAACTCCAAACAAAGTGCTTTTACAGTTGAAGATAAGTCTGATTCCACAGGAATGTGCACACTTTCAATCTTGAAGAGTATCCGACGAACTCTATGCACACAAATGCAGTCACAGGGGTTTATAAAGAGTGATTTTTACCTCTTGTACAGAGCCATCCAGAACCAATGTCTTTCAAATCCAAAAACAATGAATACAAAAAATCCCTACAAAGTCAAATGTACGACAAGACTTTTATTGCACTCTCACTTTACATATGTAATACATACCTGACCAAAATTTGTAGTTGTGTCAAGAACATTGACACCAATGAATATGCCACTAATTTCCCCACTGATCAGCTTCCATAAAACAATTAAAATACCCTGTAAGTGTGATTGTAAGGATAATACTATATATGGGGAAGATGGGCAATCTGTAATAATTATTACGAGGCTGGGACAGTACATGCAGATCCATAGCAACATACCACAAGGCAGGAAAAGAGTAAAAAGAGAAGTAGTAGTAAAAACTGCATTGTGGAAGATTTGTGGCTGTCACTGGAAGTTGATTGAAGCAGTGGTGTTTGTTCCAGCCTTGAATCGACTTCTTCCCGTGTTTCAACAACACGCTTGGTTCCTCCTAAACTCTGTAGCGAACAACTACTATCAGAAGCCTTTGAACTGCGTTCCCTGGTACTCTCTAAGAAGTTATTCGTTGATCCGTAACTATTGGGTATTTGAGTGTGGTTTTCATTATAATTCTCCTTTTCATTTTGCTTAGTTGCAGTAGAAGGTATGTTTCTCTCTTGATTCATTATCTTCAGTGCAGATGCTACCATGAAGAATAGTCCCACAATAAAGCTGAACAGTAGTGTTATGGCCGATACAACAAGCTGAAAATGGAAAAAGTGAAGATTTTGATCTCGTTGCTTTACTAAGAGTAGGTCGGACACCATGCATAATTTGACAGTCTTCCCAGGCCAACAAACAAGCATCTTTCGCTTTTTTATTGAAAATACTAATCATAATTATGTACCAAGTCTATGCGGATGTGTGCTGCTGTTAAAGTAACGGTCAATCCACTAACGGTCGCCTGGTAAATGCACAAGCCAACTAGTCAGTGATCTAACCAGGTGTGATGAAAGAGGAATTCAAGTCCTGCTGCCGATTTCTCTTCTAATATTCGGTAACACTGCTACTTCAGTGGTCAAAAATAAAAAAATGCAAATGCTTATAGTTTCCTATTTGTGTTTTCAAAGTTATGCTCTACTCCACACTTGCTGTACAAAAAAGAGAATCCCTTTAGTAGTGCTACAATGAGTGAGTGCCCTGGACTGTCCATTGATACGTGGTGTTTGACTTTTAATGCACTGTACCTCAACATTTCCAAACAAGAATGTGCTATCCACTGTACTGTCATGAAGTTTGCTGGGATCCACTGTGCAGATAACCACCATTACGACTGTTACCACAATAGGAACACTGCGTTAGAAAGAACGGGTGCCAGTAGCCAATGTTCAGTAAGAGGAAGACGTAATTGCAGCAGTCAATTGACTACTAGGAATGCGCACGCGCATATTTTGCCTCGCGCCTGCCAGCCAATGCGTAAACAGTCCGACTGAGGCCGCTCGTGCTCGCGCTCTACTGACTGCGCGCGAAGCCAGACTTTCCACGAATCTGCGCGCACGGCGGAAGCTAGACTTCCTACGAATGATGGAAGTTGACATTCCTAAGCATGACTAATTAATTGACATTCTTAAGCGTGACGACACATACGTACGCATATCGCGAGAATACAACCCGGAGTAGTTGCCTCACGTTAACGCGTTCGGCAATTACAAATGCATGTATCACAGGAATGTCACACAGCAGACATGGTTTATGGAGAACACTAAAGGTCTAGAGGCACGAAATACCTCCCCTGTTCTTTTGTAAACTCATAATATGCCACAAAAAGAGGTTCCCAAGCATCACCATTAACTTACAGTACAAGCCAAATGACACATTGGTCTTGTATTTAGAGAACTAGACTTTCCCAAGTAGGAAAGACAAAACATCATTATCTTAGCTTTCAATGGTTTTTGCCTAATTGGCAAGCTTACTCAGCAGCCAGAACACAAATAGGTCTATAGGCAAAACAACTTTATCACCGCTTTCAAGTTGGGCTTATTTGTCAGTGATCGGAAAGTTGACAACTAGTTGACACAAGAGAGGAATTTGTATCCGAAAAGGACAGCCCTTGCAGCTACCATAGCACATAATGGAATTATTTTGCAATCATGTGGCTTGTGCTTCAGGACTGCATGGCCGGCAGGCCAAATTATACATCGTTTGTTTCGAGAGCAGAAAGCATGAAGTTAAGTCTCTATGCCCACAACTCTGGCAATACACAGTAGCACTTTTTTCTCTCACAAGTATATAACACAGCTCCTAAAAAGAGTACAGTTAATATATATAGCATGCCTAACTTACCCCCATGCCGACAGCATGAGAGGTATCCACAACTTTTCTGCTACCTGCTGTCTTTTGTACAGCAGCAATGTTAGTCCTAAGGCTATCCAAGCAGTCCAGATCCGACTAGCAAGTACACCGGGGAAGAACAGGGAGAATGCAAATATTTGCCAGTAAACTTGGTGTTCCATTGTAAAGAGTGCCAGCAAGGATCCACCAACTGCCTCCAAAATCTGTTAAAATACAGTTAATGAGAGATGAATGTAAATCCTTATCAACAAATGTATGAAAATATACTCACCAAGGCTGCCATGTAGTGCATAACCATAACATGTAAATATGAACGGTATCTTCGAGCACAGATGAACAGAAGGTATACCCAAGCCTGTAGAATAAATCCTTAGTAAATTCATGACCTTTGATCACATGATTGTGTGTTGTGCATGAACTAAAAGCCACTCTGTATCACACTTATATGTAGGTATGTAGCACTATTTGTTGGATATCCCTAAGCAACCGACATGTATGAAGCTACGTACTGGGGAGTTTTATGAGCATATACTATCCCGCGTGATGTAAGGTGGGTTCATACATGTCGGTTGCTAGGGATATCCAACAAATATATTGCAGTGCCCAGACAGGACAGCATGAGCCCTGTAAATACATATAGCGTTCACCTGAGCCCCAAAGTGGTGGTGTGAAACTGTTTATACAGGCACCCATATGGCCATACAGTGACCGATAATGCGGTGGGTGTTAGCGTTTTACAATTGGATGTAAAATAAAGGAGTTATGACAATTTGTCGAGGGCTCAGGTGAAGTCAAATAGACTTTACACGAACCAGGCCTATTAGTGCAACAGCTGTGACATCTCTTCGTGTGTTCTCTATGATATGGTCATACTGGGCATCTGATGCTTTAGTGATAAGTACCAGGCGGGCTGACACATACATGATAGGAGCAGACATGAAGGTACAGAGAACAATTGAAGAAGCAACCTGTAATAAGACATACGCATAACCCTAACCACGGTAGAGTCTCTGCTGTTACTTACAACATCCGTGGCAATATTGTACTGGTTAGAAAACACAAACACAGTCGGTGCTGTTGGGAAAGTTCCATACAGGAATCCAAACGTTGAAATGTTACTTCGGGACTCTGTGATATTACCACTCTCATGAGGAAGTATTAGATACAAAACCCGATCAGCCACTATGGGCAACAGTATCCTATAGAAAATAGTGATATGCGTGTATAATGATAGGCACATGCATAGTCATCATAGGAAAGAGTTGGCCTGAAACCCATGCATGAAATTCTAGTGATTTGTTTGTCTAACGTTTTAGCAAAAATCAGCAGAGCTGAAATGATGATAAGCATCCCAGTTGTTTTCTTCACTTTTCCAACCATGAAAATTCCAATTTGTAGAAGAGCGCAGGCAGCATAAGCATTTCCTAAAGTGGTTAGAAAACCGCCCAACCAATGTGGAATGTTCCTTTGACTGCTCTCTCTGCCGTGAAATACTCCAAAGTGAACTACCAGATTATAGACAATGCCAGTTGCAGTCATGAATACAATTGGGTTCAACACCACCTGAGGGAAGTGAAAAGAAAAGATCACAGGTTAGGGAGACATGACACAACATAGTGTACACACCCCTTTCAGTGTATTGAAGAGAAGTTTAGGTACATATCTGAAGGAAATAGGTTTCTTGTGAGATTGTTTCCAATATTCCATCATTAGGAAGCCAACAGGATTGATAATGACAAGTGAGATGGGAGCAAGCAAGTACATGTAACTTGCATAGTTAAACTGATCCCCTTCTGACACTGGTCCATACAATGCCTGAACTGTATCAGCAAATAAACAGTAGGCAGCGTGTTGTAGCACCTCAGTAACAGACTTACCAATGGGTAGTCCAAGAGCAAAATCATTGGATTGTGTGGTAAATATACCAAAAAGACCTGCTTTTCCAACATTCTTTCGTGATAGGATTAGTGTCAGAATAACTGTAAGTATAAAAACGGATAACTTTGCAATCAGAATCCCTGACATGAATCTCCAGTCGATGGCACCGAGATTCAGCGTGGCAAGGTTCTGGAAAAGCAAGGCCGGCAGTGCAAGCTTGCCCACTAGTTCACTTATGGCACGGGCCTCTCCAGGAGGGATGATTTTAAAGAGACCTATCAAATATCCAACTAGGATGACTGCAAAGGACTGTGCAATTGCTGGGAACAAGTTATTGACAGTAGGTCCTGCCGACATGGTCACCTGCAACGTGAGAAAATATGCAACTGTATAGCTATAGCTCTTTAAAATCGGAGCGTAACTATATAGAAGGCCAGAAGGTAGAATTTCCAGAAACGAGAGAGATGATCGCACAGGACAAATAAAGAGGCGTGGCTTGTTATACTCGCGCATGCGCATACACACATGCAGGGGCGGGCGGTGTGAGAGAGAGGAGGGAGAGAGAAACTACCAGGTAGGAACATTACTACTTAGGTAACAGAGTCAGCACTGTCAATTCCTTTAGGTCCCACCTGCAGGATTCATTCTGGCCCAAACTAATCTGCTGCCACCTCTGCAGGTATGCAATAAGGTTTGGCATGTATTAGACCCTGTACTTACTCCAATGTACTACCTTCTAACAAAGCATGTATGAGCAGATTACATAATTTTTGTATGCAGTGTTATTGGCCTGGTGGGAGTGAGTTATGCAACATAATCGTCTGAATGGCAGAATTTTCTGTGTATTATATGTATGTCCTGCGTTGAACAATGTTTTGAAGGTGAACAGGTGCTCCCACTCGCAGGAAAAAAACGCCCTGCATTCACCTACTTGTATTGATACTCTTATACGTTTTTTGTTCTTGAGCCTTTTAATTTTATTTAAGAAGAAGCACAAAACTACCTATGTATAATAGCACAGCACTACCGTAGTTGTCGGCCATTATAGGTGGTGTGTATCTCGTCCCGCCCATGAACATGCAAATTATTAAATTAAGTACATGTATGTAGGAATGAAATTTGCAGTCTTCTGGCAAACATAAAAAATTTCCACCACAGAAACTAAGCATGTACATTACATGGATATAAACTTGAAAAATGGTAGAGGGGAGAAGAAATGTACTGCATACAGGAGATATTGTATAGTCCATCATTCCTGGTTGTTCTTGGGAAGATAAAGTTCTTTAAGTGCACGAAGTTCTCCAATAAGAGCTTGGTTTTGACTCTCCAACACTGCCACCCTGTTTTCCAGGCACCGTACATACTCTTTTTTCTTTCGCCGGCATTCACGAGCTGCTTCCCTGAAACGTACATTCATGTGGGTGCGTGGAGAGAGTTGGCATGCCATAAAAGACACTTTTTCACCCACCCGCCGCGGTTTTTAATGCCGGGCACCTGGTGTCCTATATATTTGTGTGTGTGCGTAAGTGTGTTGTTTGTAGAATTTCTTACTTGGGTGGAGGGTGATTTGGGGTTCCTGGTATGCTATATATATACACAATTGTTTTTTGTCATGCAGGAGACTGCCATGTGCTTCCCACCTGTTTTTCATGAGACGTATCTCTCGTTTCTTTCCCTGCTCATCTGGCACTGCTTGGCCACCCAGGGGAGGCTGGCCTGGACTGCTGGTCAGGGAACTCGTGTTCACACTCAACATGGATGGATGGCCTTTGGTGTGAGGAAAAAACCAGAAGAGATACGTATGTAGTAGGGGCTAGGCGTAATCGTAATTGTACATTACCAGAACTGGCAAGGATGGAGTTGGTGGCAGAGCTGTTAGAGAGAGAAGCTGCCATGTTGATAGCATTAGAGAGAATGGAAGCAGGGATGTTCGTTTGCCCAGCTAGAGATTGAACTGAACCTGTCGTGATATAAATCTGAACACAGTCGTTTGAACTCAGCAGAATAATGCTCACCGGCAATCAGGGGTCCTGGGTTATTTGATGCAGCACTCAGAAGCGCTGACTGTAGCTGGAGCTGCAGCATCATTATAACAATTTTACTATCATCCATCTTAATATTTGATTTGTAACATTACCATACTGTAGGTCATCGTAATTACACAAAGCTATATACAGTCTATATATGTCAGCAGGGCGCACACAGTTATAGAGCTCACACTCTGTTGCAATACAGTCTACGTCAGCATGGCACACACAGTTATAGAGCTCACACTCTGTTGCAATACAGTCTACGTCAGCATGGCACACACAGTTATAGAGCTCACACTCTGTTGCAATGGCTGCATCATTATCTGATGTGGGATGGGGACGTTACTTGTGGAGGAGGGAGTAGAGATGCCAGCAGCAAGACTCTGCATGCCTTGCAGGAGACCAGGGATCAAGGCATGATTTGCCAGACTACCAGCAGCAGCCTGATGCAGTGCTGCTGCCTATAGACCAGGGAATATACAGTTAATTAAGCAATATATATATATATATATATATATTATATACACACAACATTTGACAGTGAAGCCTCCACACAAGGGAAACATGCATTTTCTATGTCTACATTTACGCGTGTTTGTCAGTAGCATTTCATTTGCAGATGGTTATATGCCATATTATCCAAGCCAAATCTTGTGCTTATCATTACTACATACATACGTACCTGCTGGGCCTGTAGTGTAGCAGCAGCTGCAAGAGCTAGAGGATCAGTCCCTGCAGCCTTTAGTGTAGCATCAGCTGAACTAAGATCATCCAGAATTCTCCTACATACATGTGATAATAATATGACATTACACCATGTCTTGTAAGGTTTCAATCAGCAACACACCTACCAAGAACCTTACCTCACATAGATCAATGGAACAACTTACACATGGCACAGCTCAATACATCACTAATTAAAGCACGCACTAATATTGAAGCATGGCTAGCAAAAGTTTACAAGAAAAGTCTGCATGTAGTTTGCCCAACACAACTTCCTCCACCTGAGTCGCTCCATTGAGTAAAGCATTCGAGAAAACGAAGTACATGTACACAGAATGAACACCATGTGAAGCACATTCAATCATTTTCTACACGTAGATGGTCACATTACAACATGGGAAAATTGACCGACATTGATTTATTGTGATGTCAACACATAAGAGAGACTGTGGTCGAGCTATGTGTTAATAGTGGTGGAGCCTGGACAGCTTGGGGGCAACAGAAAGACAGTTATCAATGAAAAGCACTACCGTGCAAACCCTCGGCGAACTGCCGCATGCGAGTACCGCCAATTGATGGGCTGAGCTATTTCGTGGTGGTCTCCCGCTAGTAGCTCGCGGAGAGTCTGACACAGGCTAGCTACAGTAGTAGATAGCATGCGGGAGTCGATACACGCCCTTCGTTGTGACTTCTTGTGCCTTCAAGATACACATAGCAAGCGGGCCCTGTCGAGGTAAGCTTGTGCTAGAAATAGCATTTAACCGCATGCGCATTTCCACAGCGATAAAATGACGACTACTGGCATTAGCCGTACAATGGTGGAAGCACTCTAGCTTTGCAACGGAGCATTTTCAGAGAAAACCGCACAAACCTTTGCCCATTAAATAGGTCGTATCGTTTGTGAGACGAACGAACATTCGAGAAGTGAGATGTAAAGTAACAGACACACACACACACAGACAGACCCAACTACTGTAACCCTCGCTGCGCATGCGCGCCGAGGGTTAAAAACTCTATGGAGTATTATAAGGGCTAAATATTTAGAAATGTTACTAAAACATAACTCAATTGCATTCTTTTAACTGTGTTTCTAGCTCTATCTTTAGTAACATTTTAAAATTTAGCCCTTATACACTGCTTTAACATACAAGTATAACCTGCCATCTTTCTACATGTACTGACTTAAAAGAAGGGCGCCGTGCCAGCTGCTCGCTCGAGAGTGTAGGTAGGTCCTCATCATCTTCCTCAATGTCTCCGGTGCTGGAAGTAGATGATGTAGCACCACCAATCGTCTGGGAGCTCTCCTCAGTTGTTATCTCTACGTGTATACCTAACCGTGTTTGTATAAATATTTCAATACACCATACAAAAGAGGCATTCTCCCCTGGGATGTTTCTTGTAACTATTGGCTTCTACAACATACAAATGGAACAATCAAAAGCGCTTAAGCACATGCACTCGATGAAGGCGCCAAGAGGTTTTTACAAAGGGTACATAAATGTACATCCATAAAATCCACCTTGCGGACAGGTGCCATGTCACAGTACATGCCATATTGGCATGAAATGCATCTTATGCAGCAAAGCAGCAGGGAGGGGAAAGGAAGGTCATAAAGGGAGGGGAGTGTGTGTGAAAGAGAGAGAAAGATAGAGGTGCGAGGGAGGGGGGAGCTTTGCCTGTACTGATGTACCGTAACACTTGCTGCACATTTGCACTGAGAATTAGGATACTATGGTTTCTGCCCTTGACCTTACCATCTGCAACATTATCCACTGATCCAGACACTTGCTCTATCCTCAGCCCAGACAAATTGTTTTTACCCTCAGACTTGGTCTCCATAAATCCTATTCACTGTTGCCATAAAAGAGCAGAAATACCTGAACATGCTATAATACATAGGGAGGATAATTAACCCTCGGCGCGCATGCGCAGCGAGGGTTACGGTAGTTGTCGATGTCCCGTAAGTGTCTGTCAGTCTGTCTGTCCGTCTGTCTGTTACCACGTTTTCTGCCACCACGCGCACAAAATCAGGTAAATAGCGATATGATCGGGTTCAGTGCTACACTGGGTTGATTTTAAAAAAGGCGATTTTCGTAAAACGACTGTGTTTTAAAGTTATGGCGTGAAAACCAAGTGAACAAGCCAATATGTAAATTAGCACAGGCTTACCTCGACCGCGTCCGTTCGCTCTGTGTCTTGAAGTCACAACGAAGGGCATGTATCGACTCCCGCATGCTATTTACTACTGTAGCTAGCCCGTGCCAGACTCTCCGCGGGCTACTAGCGGGATACCACGAGAAAAGGCATAAAAAGTCCAGCCCATCAATTAGTGGTATTCATCATGCACCAGTTCCTCCTCTTCTAGCTCTTTTAACACTTCTGAGGTTGGTTGGTTGCTCTTGCAGTATCTTACACCTGCAACTGGGACCACACTTGTTTCCCATTTAACACATTTGTGTGTGGAGCTAACACACTCTTATGTGATTCGTCACAGGTGCTTAGTAGCAATGTTGGAGTAATATCATGTATTCTGATAAGTTTTACTCAGTGCTGTATCTAGCAAGAGCTTCTGATGAAGGGTTAGAGTCTGCTATGGTCCAAAGATCTAAACTCATCATGAGAGTGTGATCCACATTGGTCCACATCATCCCTTATAGTTTCAGTGACTACAGCAGAAGAGGTGTGCTGGTTCTAATACCGGCCTAGCCGAAATCACTACTTGAGCAGTTCTTCCTCAAGCACCTCAGTCCATTACTGGGTCAGGCTGGCACTCGGACGAAAGACTAGCTAGCTACATACACTGACAAGGTGTATATCTTACACCCCGCGCGCCTCGCGCGCGTATGGTCGCCTTAGCTTAGTCCATATCGCGCTGACCCACGCTTAGCCTGGCAACTTATACAAACCTTGTGATTATCACTTTCAGGGACTACGTCAAATGTCGTCCTCCTTGTGTCGTAAAAAGCCCAGTCGGACAACTTCGGTCAGGTAGCGTCACAGTGATGGCAGAGACCGGCGAAGAAAGCCACCCTTGCTTCCGTCACATTCCTTCACAATGACGAAATTGCGTCATGATTCCTTTTTCGGATCGCGGGCCGGCCGGCCGGGGCGGGGCCGGTATCGGCGCGGCGTGCGCTTACGCCCGGCGCGCGCCGGGGGCGGGGCCGGGGCCGGGGGATGAGCGCGCGGTGGAGGTTTAGATAGCAGGGGGCCGGGCCGGGGGTCGGTGACGACGCACACGCATGCGCAAATAAAAAAAGGCGCGGGGACAGCGACTGACACATAATTATGCAGTGCCAGCAGTGGTGTAACACTAGACCGGCGTTAAGCAGACTCATTCAACTCTTGAGCTGCCCTCTTTGGTATGTGCTCACTGCTTGTTCTAAATTACGTACTGTCTATGTGTTCCTAGTGATTCGCTGATGAGTGACCCTTGTGTTCTCAACAACTGTAACCACCATTTTTGTAGGTGAGATTGTATTGTTGTGTGCCCCTCATACAAAGCAGGATGGTAGGATTACTGACCAGGGAGGATCCTAGATAGTGCCGAACAATCCAACATGAGGCGTTTGCTTCTTTTTTCTTGGCTCTATTGTGATCTGGCACCAGCTATTTTAAAGCGAAAAGCACTAAAGTGCACACCCTCGGCGAACTGTGGTACAATGCGTGGTCTCCCGCTTGTAGCTCGTGGAGAGCCTGACACGGGCTAGCGGCAGAAGTACATAGCATGCGGGAGTCAATACACACCCTTCGTTGCAATTTCTTGTGCCTTCAAGATGCACAGAACAAGCGGGCCCGGTCGATGTAAGCCTGTGCTAATTTGCATACTGGCTTGTTCACTAGCTTTTCACGCCATAACTCTTGAATGCAGCACTTTTACGAAAATCACCAAATTTAAAATCAGGCCAGTGTCCTATTGGTATCATTCTCATTGCGCGTAGTGGCAAAAAGCATGGTAACAGACAGACAGACAGACACACAAACGGACCAAGTACAGTAACCCTCGCTGCACATGCGCGCTGAGGGTTAACTAAGTACTGGCCTAATCATTGTGGAGACTAGTCTCGCGTAGCCATCCCCTTTCCAAAAAGAGAGAGAGGGTCTGGTCTGCTTAGCATCTTAGACTTTTGCCTGTGGAATGTGCAATGACATAATCATTTAACGTTCAAATACGTGCATGCGCACATTGGGATGTATACGAATGACTCTACTTGTTCATTTCATGCTAACTACGACCAAGTACAGTGGAATCTCATTAAAGTGAACTCAAGGGGACCGCCTCAATATTTCGTACTAACAGGAGTTTCATACTAAAAGGAATTGTCAGAGTAACACCGAAAAATAATCCGTAATGTGTTTGTACATGTGCATGAGGAAGGGTATTTTCAAGCATTGCAATGAGAGCAATTGCTTCCTTTCCTAAAACAGGTTCTTTTGACTCAAAGTATATCTTTAGAACCTGTAGAAAACACTACACTAAACACCTATTGCTGACTTAGATTTCTTGCCTCTTTCAACAGCCTTGACTTCTTGGCTAGGGATATGGGGCTGGTGACTGCAGCTAGGTTTGCACTAAAGCCACGTGTCAGCTTGTAGAAACCCACTTAGTGCACTCCAAGGACCACAAAAGTGGTTCACATTAACGGTGGTTTCACACTAAGGTATTCATACTAAATGGAGCATGCAACAATAGCTTACTAGGCGCAGGGGATTTTGCAACCGTTCATTAACCCTCGGCGCGCATGCGCAGCGAGGGTTACAGTACTTGGTTTGTCTGTCCGTCCGTCTGTTACCACGTTTTCTGCCACCACGCGCAACAAAGAGGTAACAAAGAGGTAAAAAAATGACACCAACGAGTTCAGCGCTACACTGGCGTCATTTTAATAGTGGCGATTTTCGTACAAGTGCTGCATTCGAGAGTTATGACGTAAAACCATGTATCGACTCTCGCAAGCTATCTACTACTGTCGCTAGCCCGTGTCAGACTCTCTGTGAGCTACTAGCGGGAGACAACGAGTAAACGCCTTATAGCCCAGCCCGGCCCTGCCCATCAATTCAATCAATCAATCAATCAAGCATTGCACGGACCCACTAGGGCATGGTACATAGGTACGTACATTCATACACAAGTCAGACAAAACGTGTGGAGAGCGAAGTCGAGCTGTACAGTACAGAATGAAGTGCAAACCCTCGGCGAATTGCTCTGTCTGCAAAACGACACTCACCAGTTTTTTTTCAAACTGGTCTCACCTGGGCCTTCTGTGACATAATACGTATTATCCTAGTAAACTATGGTATGCTAGCACATGGTGTTTACCACCTCCACACAGGGAAGCAGCTACACCTGGGGGGGTGCTTATCTGTTGGCTTTATATTTGATGCCAAATTAATATGAATACAAACCCTCAGTGCACCAGAAATGCATGCATTGCACTCATAAACGCTTGGACTCAGATCAGAATTGTTAATAGATGGGCTGGCCTACACTATATCTCACTAGTTTGCTGAAGTAGCATCTCGAGACTCGGCATCGGTCCCTCTATTGTAATTTCTGACGCTTCCACAGTAGTATAGTACACAAGTACATGAAATGCGGTCGAAGTACATAACCGGGTGGTAATCATTTGGTTTTCTCGCCGTTACTGTTGACGAAGTGTTTTAATAAAGAATAGAGCCATTATGTTAGTATCGCTTTTTGGCTGCCTTTTGAGCATGGTGGCAGAAAATGTCATAGCAGACATACAGACAGACACACTCACTCACGGACTACGTATAGTCAACCCTCACTGCGGATGTGTGCCGAGAGTTAAAAAGTATGAACCATCCAAAAATAGCTGTTGATGGTTGCGTTGCTTTTTCCTGACATAACAGGTTGCAGGTCAAGCATTCACTTCCCTCTTTGTTTCATTAGGAGGTGTATTGAGTGGTCAATATCAGAAAAGCAAGCCAGCTGTCCCATCTGCCTTCTGCCTGCTTGGGCGAAAGATGTCAAATCTGATCGGCAAATTGGCACCGTTATAGGCTGTGTGTCTTCTATGGATAGCCACATTTTGCAAGGTGACGATATGGAGGTATTATTTTTAATTCTATAGAGACTCATTGCTACGATACTAATAACAATTATTTTTGTTGAACCTATTCATCATCCTAAGTAGTTTTTCAGTTGGATATGCGGCCAGCCAATGCTTTATCCACTTCTATACATACAAGGAGGTATGAGAGACAAGATATCTCAGTGTTTTACATTGCTGTTATGCACTAATCAATTGCATGCCTCTCCCACCCATCATGGGGCAGGTCGGGAATTACATACACTTCACAAATAGCTAATGCGCCATATCATCCAGTGACCATACCCCCACCACCCCCCATCTTTCCCCATTATGCAGGTAACTGGGACAAGAGGTTTACTATACTTCGCTACAGAAAACAAAAAAATTAACCACATGATCCACAAAAGAGTTTATTGCTCTTTGAAACATTTACGCATTTCACCATCGAACCACATGTTACATGCTATCCACCACTGTGTCACCATACAAAGCTTTGCAAATGCCACATGGGTAAGACTTCTTACTTCTATGACTTGTCTTTTCTTCACTCTCTTTCCCTTCACAAATTTCCAGCTCAAGTTCGCGTTTTTTCTCTCTCAGAGCTCATTCATTTCGATTTTCATCAGATGACTCATCATCTTCTATTTCTCTGGCTTGTCTTTTCTTCCCTCTCTTTCCCTTGTTCACAAATTCAAGTTCGCGTTTTTTTTTTCTCTCGGAGCTCTTTCGTTTCCATTGTTAACTGTTCACACAAGGAATACTTCTTGGCAGTCCCCGCTAGTGTAAGATTAAGACGTTTCTGCTTGAATTGGAGAATGCATTTATGTACTCTCACCGGGTGCTTTGGTCTTGGGCCTTGTTGCTTGACCTTGCTTGCGAGACGAATGTCTACGATGGCATTGAAGTTGTACATCACAATAATTGTTTCTTTGTCTGCTACACATTTCTGAGCAAACTCTAAGCGTTTCATTTTGTTGGGCTCACGAACCGGTTCGCAATAACGAGAACTCGAAAGGTCCATCCCAATTCTTTGCGCGACAATGCTTAATAGTTGCTAAAATCCAGATCGATTGTAGCTGTGTAAGCTGTAGTTTCGTCATCTAATTGCATTACTGCTTCCACAATCTGGTAAATTGCCAGTGATATTTTGCTGCATCTCCCAGACCCTGGTTTTCACACTAAACTGTGACTTCTTTCATAGTAACGAATAAAGCGGTTGATGGCTTGTCGTGACACCGTAACTGCATATTCCCTTCTCAATGTCGTAGCTCTGCTAAGTCCTGCTGAATTCAGTTGCAGTATCGTTCTTCATAAGTGAACATGCAAGCGTACACTAAAAATGACCTTGGGTGAGACTGGAAGTGCCCCGCCATCCCCTATACTTGGCCACAGGCTACTCCTGGGCGATTATACTCACCCCCTCTGTCTCCCCGATTTTGGGAGGGAGAAAAACAGCTACCGCCCGATTCTTTGCCACCTCGCGCGCGGTAACATGCCGCTGCTTTAGCTACACGTGTTGTCTTGTGTCCTGCGCATGCGCCACCCTCTGCTCTGCGCATGTGCCACTCTCTGCGCATGTTCCACTCTCTGCGCATGCGCATTAGCCGGAAACACCCCTATTAACCTGGGTTAATGGTTCCCACTAACTCTCATAAGTCCATCCAAACTACAGGTGAAGTACATCACACCACTCTAATGACAATACATTGCAAAACTGTAGTTGGTGTAACTGTATCTCACTGTGCCACTATAATGAAAAGCACTCGAAAGTGCATAACCCTCGCCCGTGTTGATTATGGAGCTCCAATAGTAGTCTATTAGAGCTACATTCAGCAGCCAATGGTTATACCTCAGTGACAGAGAGACAGACACACTGCAACTACCGTAACCCTCGCTGCGCATGCATGCCGAGGGTTAATAATAGTGGGCACAGTATGTCAATTTTCTTTTGAGCAGTACTGTACAATGGTTTTTGGCTTGCAACCTCCTGTTTTGAAAAAGTAGGGCTTAGAGGGTGTACAAGTATTTAGCACATGACTTTACAGTTCTGTGGATCAGGCCTGCAGCAGGCATAGACCAGTTGACACTTAAACAACTAGCCCTTAAACTTTAGCCTGCAGTACCTCATCCTCATTGTTTAATCCTTCAAGTTCCTTTCACATCATGCATGCATTTTGCAGTAAAGGATGGCAGAAATACTTTGACCCTGACAATGCTTGTTCATGGAAAGCCTCTGCCTCACATTTATGTCCATAGTAAGACGACGTACAGTTGTCCTTCTATAATGTGAAGTCATTCTAGCCGATGAGCTGTCGGTCCTTGTATATACTGTTATAACCCAAGAATATGCATTGTGCTCTTCTACCATTTCAGCAACAGCTAGGAACACTCATGGTGATAGTTGTGGTAACCCTATCAGAAGAAAACTGAAATCCCGGAGAGGGATGCGTCAACAATGCTTGATGTTTCCTCCAGTCTCTAAAACATGCGAGCCATCGCCAGTGTGCTCTGAGAAAGGGCCAAGCAGCAATAATGGTACAGTAGTACGTAGTTTGCATACGTCAGTGTGCTTGTGAATAACGAAATAACAAGGTAAAGGCAAATTAAACAATTACTTGTAGCTCACCTTTCATGTACTGGTCTTCCTTGTCGTCCATGAGTTAAAAATGTAAGTATTTCAGAAAATTAGCACCAAAGAAACCACTGGTTATTTCACCTATCCACTAGGACTACAGAATGGGCTGGTTGCTTACACTGAAACTCAGATCATTATCCTCTTTTGTTCATCAATGAGAACACCAGCACAATTTGTGCTTATTTTAGGATTAAAGCCTGATTATAACCTTTAGGGAGTATGTTTATAGTGTTTGTATAATTATGGGTGCAATACCATACCTACTGCATGCTAGGCTACATATGCTACATATGCTACATGTATGGTGTGAAAAATGCTAGTTAGAACTGGCTTGCACACATTTACTAGTATTTTGTGTTTAACATTGTGCCGTTGATGGGAAGTTTTGCCGTAAAAGAAGTAATCTAGCTATACAGTCAAGAATCCGACGCTCCAAATGCATTATCTGGTGTGCTCATGTCCATCAATGAAGGGGTGGTACTTTCTGCACATGAATCAAGGTGTTGCAACCCGGGCTCTCATATGCATATAAATATCTTGCTTTAGGTCTCAGATAACTTATTTTAACAATGCAGCCCGTCCTCGGAAAACACCCAAATTAAAGCAAAGAAATATCCGTGGTGAAACACCACTCCACATCGCTGCAATCAAGGTAATAGTACCATTAACCACACACCAGTAATGGGCAGAGACTTTAGCTGTAAGATTCACATTTTATGTGGAGTAAACTGCTGGTTATTTGCACTCTCTCATTCTCGTCATCCTAACATCGGATGACTGTGGGATGTAACAGAGAGGGCTACAACAGTAGTCTGTTTTTAGCCCTGTGCGTATAGTATAGTTGATCCACTCTCAAAGCATACGCCTGCGTGTATGATATGGTCCAATGACCAATTCTCGGACACACACCACTTGCGTTCGACAATGCAGCATTTCACTGGAGTCGAAAACGTTCATTTTTTCTAGGGCTTTTCTATTACTACCAGGCTATCATTACCCTCAGTGCGCATGCGCAGCGAGGATACTGTAGTTAACCCTCGGCGCGCATGCGCAGCGAAGGTTACTGTAGTTGGGTTTGTGTGTGTGTCTGTCTGTCTGTCTGTTGCTCTCAATCTCACTTCTCGAGTGTTCGTTCATCTCACAACCTACTTAACGGGCAATGAAGGTCAGAAATTTCGAACGGTTTTCTCTGAAAATGCTCCGTTGCAAAGCTAGAGCGCTTCCATCATTGTATGGCAAATGCTGGTAGTCGCCATTTTATCGCTGGCGGTTAATGCGCATGCGCTTATATTTAGCACAGGCTTAGAGTAAGCCACCAA
>CASHTH010003010.1:0-20685 GCA_030341885.1 Geodia barretti
CATCTTAACGACCCAATCTTACCCACAACGGAACCAGAGCGGACTCATCAATCCCAAACCACCATTACAGCTGAGAACCATATGCACAGTACGAGTGGAGGTGGTGGTTGTACTGTGTTACACGGGTTGGTAGTTTCCCTGCCAGAAAACCTGGCGCGGACATCGTCCGCTCCAGAGTGTTGCTGCCAGAAGGAAGGACAGATCGCACTGCCTTGGACGCTACGCGCCTCGTCCCGAACGTACGGTCATACCCGCCAAGCAGTGCCTCGTCGCCGACCAACGCAGAGACATGGAGACGAAGAGAACCTGGCAGTCAGTAAATACGAAGCGCCGGGAAGTGGACGTAACATCAACGTGGCACCACACATGTGGCAAGGGCATTGAGTCCTGGCATGGTACGGTTTGCAGCCACTCAACGCCTACCAGGCCGGAGGGACCTGATTGTCACTCTCGCCAGGAAACGATGAGTGTGATTGAAGACATCACCAGAAGACCAGCCTACATCTCCGTGGTGACATCCATTCCAGCTTCTCCGGCTCTGGGTTTCACAGGACGGACCACACCGACGTCGACATCCTTGCCTTTGGCCAAGTTCTGCCCCCAGTGGTCAGCCTGGAATCCATGATTGAGTGCCATTCAGGGACTCCAGGGATGGACGAATGAAGTCCACTCGGTCGAGCGGACCTACGAGACGACTGTGATGCACACGCGTCGACCTGGTGACGGCACCAGGAAGAGCATTCAGTTTGACTTGCCCGGTTGGACCACACCATGGACGAAGGTCTGGTCATCAGGTGGGCATCGAACAGGGCGGCGGATTCGGGGCGGCGAGCGGGTTATCAGCCCGTCCGAAACCGTTTTCCAGAAATTACACCGATCACTCGCTCCATGCGCATTGTAAACTTCGATACCTGTATCAAGTGCACCCTCTGCTGGCGACAGTGCCCGGACACATGCTTCGACGTGACTCCGGACGGCCTGTACGTGCCAACTTGGATTCCTGCTGCGGTTGCGGCGGCGTCTGCGAAGCGTCTGCCGGTCGCCGACTGTGTCACCATGATACGAGGCCGAGTTCAACGACAACGACAGCCAGTACGAAATGTGGCAGCATGACAAGAGGGCTACCCCAGTGGATGACCTCATTGATAGAGAAGCAGAAGCAGTTGATCGCACTCACGGCTTCCCACACGTTGGCGTTATGCGAGCAAATGCGAGGGAGCGGCGGATTAATGACTACTGTTGAAGTAACACCTGTTTATGACCGAAAAAGAGAGAGTTGATCAGCGCAGCGAGGCCGTGGCCATGCCTGTTGCCTGGCCGCTGTTGACGCTGATCACTGCCTACCCATACGCCTTACGACACGGTGATGATGCCATACGTGTCCAAGCTCAAGCTGCTGGCCGCCTTTTGTTCGACTCGACTTCATTGTGGCCGAAAGCGAACATTCCCGTTTGAATTGCTAAAGCACCGCTTCCTCCGTGGGCGCCCGCACTTGTCTGCGCTCTAGTGGCGTTGGCTGTTCTACGCCTTCGAGGCCATCGCGTGACCGCCGGTCGTTCGTTTGCCCGTGGTAGCATGGTCGGCAACGCGCTCTGGACGACCCGGCGCCTTCGGCGTGCAGAGCACAATGACGCCATGGCCGTCCGCGTCTTGGGCTGGATGCTCTATTGGGTCGCTACTGGGAACTGCAGCCGAAGCTTGATAGATTGCGCTGATGCGCCTATAGATCGCAGAGGACTCCGGACGTTCTGCCGCTTTGCTCTCAGCTGCGACGGGTTCCTTCCTTACGCACTTACCCAGGCCATTAGTCAGACGTGCCGACCCAGAACAGTGCAGAGGTCTCTCCCACCTATGATCGGGGCCGCTTGCAGTTGCACCGGACACCCCATCACCGTCGCTCCCCAGGTTAACGAAGACTGGCTGATGAGATCCGCCGACAGTCCGACGAGGCCATGCACGGACGCTGGCGTCATCAGAGAGTGTACGACGAGTTCACAGCTGTCTTCGGGCGCGGCGACCCCAGCCCTCATCGAAGAATACATGACTGATGAGATCCTGACATCATTCTGGTCGGTATGGGAACCCTTGCACTCCCCGTCCCGCGTCGCTATCCGGCGCATGCGCGAGCAAGTAGAAGGTGGCTTTCGTTCGCATGAAGTTCTTCCGGCCCTTCCCCACTGATGAAGTTCCGCAAGTCCTGGGCAAGGCCAAGGCCCGTAGCCGTGGTTGACCGCGACTACTCCTTTGGTTCGCCTTCCTTCGGCGGCGTACTCTTCAACGAAATCCGCTCCGCCTTGTATCCGTTGGAGAAGCGGCCCCATGTGGTAAACTTCATGCCGGACTGGGTGGACGTGAGTCCGCGTAAGAGACGTGGAAAGACATGTCGATATTACCCAAAAGGCGATAGATACTGGTAGAATAGAAGCCGAATGTAACTGGATCGGAGTGAGGGAGTAGACATTATGACACTAGTACGAGACCTCCCCCAGGTTCGGGGTGTCAAGAATATACCAGTTCAGGAAGGATTTACTTCTGGACACCGCACCTGTCAGGGCTGCGAGTCGGCGCTGACTATGCGGCTGATGATCAAGGCCGCCGGCCCTCGCACCATTGTGGTGGGCAGCACCGGCTGCATGTACGTGGCTAACACTACCTATTACAGCACGCCTTGGGTAGTGCCCTGGATGCACACTCAGTTGGGTTCCTCTGGCGCCGCTGCCACCGGCACCGCCGCCGGACTGGCTTCCATGATGCGCAAGGGGTAAGATGAAGGACGAACCCATCAATGTCATCGCCTTCTGTGGCGACGGTGGCGGTGTGGATATGGGTCTGTCGGGTATTTCGGCGGCCCTGCAGCACGAGGAGTACAACCTGCTTATCCTCTGCTACGACAACGAGTCCTACGCAAACACCGACATTCAGGTGTCCGGCAGTTCCCCTTGGGGAGCCAACTCCACCTTCAGCCCTCCGGGCAAGGTACACCGGATCATGAACCGCCGCTGGAAGAAGAATACCGCCCCCATGCTGGCCGCCGGCCACCCCAGTTGCCGGTATGTGGCTACTGCCTGTGCTTCCTACGGGCTGGACTTCACCAACAAGATTCGCCGGGCCCTGACCATTGGTGGACCCACTTTCATTCACGTCATCGACCCCTGCCCCAAGGGCTGGGACTATGACCCCAAGTATTCCCACGAGTTGGGTATGCTGGCCGTGGAGACGGGTTTGTGGGTTCAGTACGAGATTGCCGACGGCGAACTGATTCTTAGCGGCCCCTCACGGGCCATCAGCAATGGCGTTCGCCAGCGCAAGCCTGTCAAGGACTACCTGCAGCGCCAGGGTCGCTTCGCTCACCTGATCGAAGAGGACCTCGACTTCTTCCAGTCCCGCGTTGACGATAGCTGGGAAAAGTGGTGGATTCCTGGCATCGTACCCTTCAGCCCCCCCGAAGAGTAAGGCTGAAACGGAAAGACTTAGGTAATACAAAGGGCGCCGACAAGTGCGGCGCTCTTTACTTATTTAGGAGAAATTTGGTAGACAGATCATAAAGTCTGTTACTCACATGAAAGAAGTGAGCAAGTTACGAACGGGTTTTCCTCGCTTCTACCTCAACTTGCCTAAACATTCTTCAAGGCTTAAAGTAGGGAAACTTACCCTAACAGTCCAGAAAAAGGAGCGTACCATCGATGGATCCGATTAATCTTTACGACTATGAAGCACGGGCCAAAGTTAGGCTTCCTCACAACAACTGGGAATTTATCGAAGCCGGGGCCATGGACGAATTTACTACGGCCCGCAATCGGTCTGCCTTTGAAGACTTGACCATTCGACCCCGTTTCCTTCGCAACATCGACAATCGGGACCTGTCCACTACCATGTTGGGAACGGAAGTCAGCATGCCCGTTTTCGTTTGTCCCGCCGGCGGCCACAAGCTGGCTCATCCAGATGGAGAGCTGGCTACAGCCCGGGGCGCCGGGATGTCGAATACCCTGATGATGCTCAGCACCTCTTCCCACTACAGTATGGAGGAAGTTTCCGGAGTTGCCTCTGGCCCACTATGGTTCCAGCTTTATCACCGGGGCCTCGACCTGACGGAAATGCTGGTACACAGAGCGGAGGAGGCAGGCTACAAGGCCATCGTGCTCACCGTCGATACGCCGGTGCCTTCCTCCAAGGAGCGGGACGTGCGAAACCAGTACGTCAATCCCGCCGAACTGGCGAACTTCCGCGCGACCCCGGATCGTTTGGCTGAAGTCAGTGGCACCGACGAGGCTCCCAACTGGCAGCCCTCGCAGGTTCCACCCCTGAGCTGGGAACAGCTGGACTGGCTGCGGGGTCTAACTGGCCTCCCACTAGTGCTCAAGGGGGTCAGGACTGCAGAGGACGCTCATATTGCCGCTGAGAGCGGCGTAAACGGCATCCTGGTATCCACTCACGGCGGCCGGCAAATTGACTCCACGTTGAGTTCGGTGGAGATGCTGCCGGAGATCGTTGAAGCTGTAAACGACAACTGTGAGGTCTATCTCGACTCGGGTGTTCGCCGTGGCAGCGACGTATTGAAGGCCCTGGCTCTGGGGGCCAAGGCAGTGGGTGTAGGCCGACCGCTGTATTGGGGCCTCTCCGAAGACGGCGCCGAGGGTGTTCACGGCGTCCTGGAAATTCTGCGTTCCGAGTTTGACCGAGCGATGGCAGTCTGCGGTCAAACCTCCGCTCAGAATCTGGAATCCAATCTTATTAACATTCCCCACAATTGGGGGCCGGCGCGAATGGCGCCCTGACTTCCGTGAGAATGGCGAAACCAAGAAGGGGCAGGTTCGAAACCTGCCCCTTCCTTTATTGTGCCTAAACGGGTATTCGGGGACTGAGCAACGAGGCGAAGTTATACCGGCCACCCCTCCATACGGTAAGCCATGTCCCAAAACATGTACTCATAGCGGCTGCTAATCAGGAATGCCTGTCGCATGGCCTCAAGTTCTTCCTGCCCAGCCTGTTCTGCTGCTGCGTCGACGAAGCCTCGCCAGGCATTGACGCTGTTCTCCAGGAAGCCCGCTACGTAAAAACTCGTCCACTGGCTATACAGGGGGTGCTCCGACGCCCCCACTTCGTCCTTGAGTTCGTGGTAAGTCCACGGACAGGGAAGCAAGGCAGCGGCTGTGGGACCGAGGCCATAAAGAGATGACGTGGTCAGCATGTGGTTGACATAAGCGGTGTTCGTGGGCGATCGGCCCACCTCATTGATATAGTCCATTGAGACATCAGCGGCTTGTAACAATTGATGGTGCAGTGGCCGTTCGATAGGCGTCATCACGCGGTGGGATAACTCTTCGAGGGTCTGGGAATTAGGGGCTTTGGCCATTGCCATTACTACAGTCCTGCCAAATCCCTCCAGGTACTGATAATCCTGGGTCAGGTAATACCGGAATTTCTCTACCGGCAAGGTACCATCCTTAATTTCTCTCAGGAACGGATGATCGAATATGGCCTCCCATATCGGTGCAGCTTCCCGCTTTAGACGCTCACTGAAAGATGACATGCCTTCATCCCCTTTCCTTCAAATATACGCATGGAGGCCGTTCTTCGTATCACGGCAGCTTGGTGACTCTTACGGCACCCTGTTCCAGGCATTTGGCCGCCTCACGTTAGAGGGCTCGGTACGGTCACCTGGGCTTCGCCGGTTATAACTTGCTCCCCACGGCCGTTCTCAAGCCATATTTGTGCCTGCCAGGCAGCCCGGTTGCCTTGTAACTCCTTCATGGTTGCCAGCCCTTGGGCTACCAGGTTGTCTCCGGCGTAAATGGGCCGGCGGAAATTGACGCTGAGGCTCCCTCCTTGCCGGAAATCAATGCCAAACCGACGATCCAGCAGTTCGTGCAAATAGGCTGTCCCTAACTCTTCCGGGGCCACCGCGGCGGCAAGGCCCATACCACTGGCCAGGCCTGCGTTGGCCTGGAGGTTTGCTGACTGTGTGCCTGACTCACCCGCCGTGCGGCCAAGCAGAGTCCGGTTCGCAGTTTCGAACTTCTCGATCACTTCGTCCGTAACTCGTTTCTCCACGTCAGGAATCGTCTCTACATCGATCGCTCCCCGCTTACGCGAAGGTCGGCGACCAAGCCTTCCGGCCGCCCTGGCGGTGCCGAACTGGAAAGTGTGTTGGCTTCGCAGGATCTCGGTCCCGATGTCGTCAACGGCAAAAGTCTCTACTACCAGCCGTTCGGCGCCTCTCTGTAAGTAGTGATCTCTTACCCAACCGGTCACCTGAACCCGTCTGCCGGCGACCGGCGCGCGGTAGTATTGATCGCTATGGGTAACACTGTCGGCCTGGCCCACAAATATTTTTTGCGCAAGGACTTCCAGACATTCTCGGGCGGCTAAATTAGGGAATTCACCTACAGGGTAACCGACGGCATCACGGTATAACCCCAGAGATTCCGGAGTCACCAGATACTCCAGATTGCCCAGTTGTAGCCCTATGGGTATCCCTCTGGAGTTGCTGATCTGGCCGGTCATTCGCCGCACAGCCTCAGGTATTGTTCCCAGTCGGACTCGGCGGCCTCTGAATTTCCGAGTTCTCGATTCACCCCGGCTCTTGCTCGATAGGCGGCCGCCAATTTTGGTTCTATTTTGAGGGCGTGGTCCAGGTCTGCCAGGGCAGCTTGATAGTCTCCACAGTCGGAGTGGGCTATTCCCCGGTTCATGTAGAGGTTGGGAAAGTCAGGTCCGAAGCGGTGCGCCTCGTTGAAACTGGCGATGGCATCGGCAGGCTTGCCAAGGTTGCGCAGGGCAATCCCCCGGTTATAGAAGGCGTTGGCGAAGGTGGGAACGTTGGCTATGGCCTGGTCATAGTCTACGACGGCCTGTTCATACCGATGAAGGTCGCTGTAGAGGTTGCCCCGGGCGTAGCGAAAATCCGGCTCCTGTGGCCGTATCATTAACGCTGTCGAGTAGAACTCCAGGGCCTCTTCCAGCCTGCCCAAGTCGCGATGGGCAATTCCCAGGTTGTACCAGGCGTTAGGCATTTCGGGATTGAGGTCTAAGGCCTGACGAAAATCCGTAATGGCGTCGTCGTAGTTCTTCAGGGAAGCGAAAGCAACGCCCCGAGCGTAATAGAAGTCTGCGTCTTCCGGTTCCAGCTCAATAGCGAGATTGTAATCCCGAATCGCCGCTTCGTAGTCTTCCAAATGTCTATAGACAACGCCGCGGGCGTAGAATGCCACGGGATAGTCCGGTTCAACCGCAACAGCCTTGGTATACTCGGTGATGGCCCCGGCGTAATTTCCCGAATTGCGCTGAGCTATTCCGCGATAATAGTAGGCGGCCGCAAAGTCAGGGTTAATTGCCAATGCCTGGTCGAAATCGGTAATAGCGTCTTGGAAATTGCCCTGCTGCAGATAGAACTGCCCACGGATTAAATAGTCATACTCGGAAGGTGCTTGTGCCATAGTTCAATGGGCCCCAAATCTGACCTTATTGGTAGCTCACTAAAGATAAGACCTGAGCTGCGGGCAGTCAATTGTGGAAGTGAAAGCTGGGTTGGAGTTATTTAGAACTCCACCTCATACATATCGTAATGAGAAAGCTCCATCCCTAGATTGACATAAACTTGCTGCGCCCGATGGTTGGTGCGTTCCACGTAAAGGCGCAGTCCGCAGACGTTCCCTGCGCTCTGAGATTGTTGCCAGACATAGTCATAGAGACGTCGAAACACTCCCTGTCGTCTGAACTCCGGCTCAACATAAAGGCTCTGCAACCACCAGAAATGAGCATTTCGCCAGTCACTCCACTCCTTGGTGATCATCAACTGACCCACTTGCCGGCCTTCTATTTCCGCTATCAGGTAGAAGCCAAGGGAATCGTCCTCCAGGAGGGATTCAATGCCTGCCTTGAGGGTAGCCAGTTCCAATCCCTTGTCTTCAGTCTCCTGGGCCATTGCAGAGTTGAATCTGACCAAGGTGTCCAAGTCAGAATTGGTGGCGCGCCTGATGGTGATTTCCGTTGGCAAGGCTCCCCCTCGGATGCTGATCCCAAGGCTCAAATGATGGTCCAGCCGCCATCCACGATTAATAGCTGGCCGGTGGTGGCGCCAGCGGACGGACTGGCCAGGTAAATTGCCGCCCCCACCAGTTCCTCCGCCTGCATACGGCGGCCCAAAGGCATATGTGCCCTGAGATCGTATTGCAATTCATCGGCGGTGCGAGTGTCCGCAATCAGTAAGCCGGGGGTCTCGGTTGGGCCGGGTCCTATGGCATTAACCGTGATGCCGTACTTGAGCCACTCCAGTGCCAGCACTCGGGTAAGGTTGGCCAGACCCGCCTTGCTGGCGCAGTAAGCTGCCCGATTTTCACCGGCCACCACCGCCAACTGGGAAGAAATGCTGATAATCCGGCCGAAACCCTGGTCAATCATCGGCCGGGCAGCGGCCTGGGCGCAAAAGAAAGGCCCCTTCAGGTTGGTGTCGACTACCGCGTCCCAGTTCTCTTCCGTAACTTCCAGGGCAGGCTGACGGCGTCTGATTCCCGCGTTGTTGACCAGGATGTCCAGCCGGCCAAAGTCCTTTACTACTCGGCCAATGGTCGGAGGGATGCTGTCCAAATCCAGCACGTCAAGCAGGTAAGAGCGGCTTTCAACCCCTTCACTCCTGACCTGTTCCGCAGTCTCCTCGGCGCCATCCATTTGTTCGGCCATGTCGGACACTGCGACATTTGCTCCGGCCTGAGCCAGTCCGATGGCAAGGCAGCGCCCTATTCCTCGTCCCGATCCTGTTACCAATGCAGTCATTCCTTCCAGACTCAATCCACTGTAGGGCATAAGGTAAGCCCTCCTTAGTCCAGCCTCTTATTGAATTATATCAACAGGAAATGCCCCACCAAAGCATTGCCAACGGGCTTTGCCCTGACTAATATGCCTTCAGGGCTGCCCCACGAACCCCTTCCGCCCGGGTCCGACAGGAGAATTAACCTATGGCCGACCAAAGTATCAAGATTGAGGGCGCCCGATTCCTGGTTACCGTTGACCCCCAGCGACGAATCATCCAGAACGGGTCGATCCTCATCGAGGGACAGCGTATCGCCAGGGTAGGCAAAGTTGCGGATCTGGAAGGGGTGACTGCAGACCGGGTCATCGATGCCAGCGAGATGGTCGTCACTCCCGGCTTCGTCAACGGGCACATGCATATCAGCTACGCTCACGCCACTCGGGGCATTTTCCCCGACGATCTGGGGCCCGCGTACCTGTCAAACGTGTTCAGGCTGCAGGGAGCGATGACGGACGAAGAGGAATATCTGACATCCCTGCTCGCCATTACCGAGCTTCTCAAGTACGGGACCACCTGCTTCATGGACCCCGGAAGCACCAAGGGCCTGGACACTTGCATGCAAGCCTATAAGGAATCCGGGTGCCGCATCATCGTTGGGTGGCAGGTTACCGACCAGCCCAACCCCATTAACCTGCCTGTCTATGAAACTAACGAGGCAACAAAGGGTGATGGAGCAGGTCATTCGGGACTATGACCACAGGCTGGATGACCGCATTCGTGCCTGGGCCATGCCTTTTTCTCCAGGTTTTTCCTCGGAGGAATTGCTCCGATCTGCTGCCTCTCTGGCTGAAGAATTCGACACTCGTATGACCCTACACTTCAACAATAGCTCCAGCTACGTGCAGGGATGCCTGCAACGGAACGGATGCCGGCCCACGCAGTATTTGGAATCCCTGGGCATACTTGGGTCGCGTATGACCCTGGCTCACGGACTGGGTTTGGACCAATCAGAAGTTGAGTGCATCGCCAAGAGTGGAGCATCGGTAGTAATGTGTCCCACCGCGGCCATCAAGGGTGGCAATGGCGTCGCCCACGAGGGAATGCTGCCGGAATTGCTGGATGCCGGAGCTATCGTGGGCCTTGGTACCGACGCTGGCAACAATTCAAACCTGTTGGAAACTATGCGTTCCATGTACCTGGCTGCGGTGCTCTACAAGGACGCCCGCCGGGATGTAGGTATGATACCGGCTGAGACAGCTCTGGAACTGGCTACAATAGGAGGGGCGAAGGCACTGGGTCTTGATGCCGATATTGGCTCCATTGAAGAGGGCAAGAAGGCAGACCTGGTCCTCTTTGATACCCGCCGTGCCGAGTGGCGCACGCTGTTCAATCCGGTCAACAACCTTGTATACAATGCTGACGGACGCAGCGTTCACACGGTAATAGTTGACGGGCAGGTTAGGATCGAAAATTACCAACCCTTGTTCGTTGACGAATGGGAGTTGGTACAAAAGGTACAGGAACTGGGCGAGAATCTGCTGGCCCGCACCGGTGTTTCCTATCCGTCCCGCTGGCCGGTAGTGTGATCACCAGCGAACCAGCTACTTCAGGGGATTGGTTGACATAAGGATGGCCTGGGACTTCATTCGGCGCGCGACAA
Organism: Geodia barretti; assembly: GCA_030341885.1. Classification (NCBI taxonomy): domain Eukaryota; kingdom Metazoa; phylum Porifera; class Demospongiae; order Tetractinellida; family Geodiidae; genus Geodia; species Geodia barretti. The sequence continues at coordinate 10,410 of CASHTH010003010.1, forward strand.
GCGAGAGGTAATATGGAACTGCATGAGAATTTTGGCGTTCTGCTGCCCACCAGGGGCGTTCTTGTATACGCAGATGGCGGAAGGCCACGAGTAGAACTTAACTGGCAGATGGCCGAGACAGTGGAACGGCATGGCTACGACTCCGTTTGGGTCGGTGACAGCATCACTTCCAAGCCTAGGCTTGAGCCGCTGACCATCATGGCAGCGCTGGCGGCCCGGACTCAACGAGTAAGGATTGGAACGGCGGTAATGCTGACGGCCTTGCGCCACCCGGTCCACTTAGCCCACGCCCTTGCTACCATCGATAACATTTCCAACGGGCGGGTAATCCTGGGGGCCGGCGCCGGTCGCGGCGACAACCAGATGTACATCGACGAACACTCGGCTGTGGGGGTGCCCGTCGGTGAACGTGCTGACCGGATGGAGGAAGGAATAAACCTCCTGCGCGCCCTGTGGACGCAGGAAGACGTAACCAATGAAGGCGACTATTATCCCTTGGAGAACGTTACCCTGGAACCCCAGTCCCTCCAGCAACCACTGCCTGTCTGGATTTCCAGCAACTGGGTCAGGCGCGGCCTGAAGCGGGTGGCGGAAATGGGCGACGCCTGGATCACCAACGTGCCCAGTGTCGAGCTGTTTAATAGATGCTGGGACCGGGTTCAGGAAAACGCAGTAGAGGCAGGCAGGGACGCCAAGGAAATGACAAGGGCCTTGTATATTTCGGTGAACCTAAATGAAGAAGACGAGGCTCTGGCTGAAGGGGACCAATTCATGCAGGCTTATTACAGCCGTCCTTACGAGGCGGTCAGCAAGCAACTCCTTTGCGTCTTTGGTCCGCCGGAAAAGTGCGTCCAAGCCATTGCCGACTACAGGGAGGCAGGGGTCACCTATTTCATAGTGCGGTTCGCATCGCCCAACCAGATGGAGCAGTTAAATCGCTTCACTAACCAGGTGTTACCTGCATTAAGATAGAGCATACATTTGCCAAGTTCGGTAGCAATAAGCAAAAAGTTTAACCGTCGTTCCTGCGAAGGCAGGAACCTCGAATCTTGGGTTAGCTATTTGACGAGAGAATGAGTTGAAACAAATTGCCCTATCCCAACCCTGATTTCTTTCCCTCTGACACTAAAAGAAAGACCGAGACGTCCCTATTCTGCCTCAATTGCTTCTTCTCGCATAACCCGGCGCAATACCTTGCCAGCAGCACTGAGGGGCAGTTCGTCCCTGAACTCCACTATTCGGGGAATCTTGTAACTAGCCAGGTGGTGCTGACAATGTGCCAGGATATGCTTCCTGGCCGACTCCTCGGTCTTGAATTCATGAGCTTCCCTGAGGGCTATGACGGCCTTCACCGTCTCGCCCCGGTAGTCATCGGGGACACCCAGAACTGCGGCCAGGCGGACCGATGGATGCTGGTATAGCACCTCTTCAACTTCTCTGGGCCACACCTTGAATCCGGCAGCGTTAATTACGTCCTTCTTGCGGTCAACAATGAAGAAATAGCCCCGCTCGTCCATGTAAGCCAGATCTCCCGTATAGAACCAGCCATTTCGAATTGCCTCAGAAGTCTCCAGAGGGCGTTTCCAATAGCCCTTCATTACTTGAGGGCCCCGCAGTGCCAATTCACCGACCTCTCCCAAGGGCATCTCGTCAACACCATCGTCTGCGTCAAACACCAGTGCGTCCGTGTCTGGCAAAGGGACGCCAATGGATCCTGCCCGGGCGTCGTTAACGGGATTGGCGTGGGTCAACGGCGACGTTTCGGTAAGCCCGTAACCCTCGACCAGTACCTCGTGACCTACGAGCGAGTCAAATGATTCTTTAACAGCTTTGGGCAGTGGGGCGGCACTGGTACGGCTGGCGCGAAGAGAAGACAGGTCATATTTACTGGCGTTCTCGTGGTTCAGCAGGGCGATATACATGGTGGGAACCCCAAGAAATCTGGTGGCCCGGTAGTCCTGAATAGCCTTGAGAACTCTTTCAGCGCTGAATCGACGGAACAAAACAATGGTCCCGCCGGCGGACAGCGGAACGCTCATGACGCCGGCAATGCCTCCTATGTGAAAGAGGGGGAGTGTAGCTACGAATACCTCGCCGCCTGGTTCATAGCCAAACCAGTCACGAAACTGCACCGCGTTGGCAACCATATTGGCGTGAGTAAGCATGGCTCCCTTGGGAATACCGGTAGTTCCGCCCGTGTAGGGGAGCAACGCCAGGTCCTCGTCTACGTCAAGGGCCGGCAAGTCAGTAAGGGGGGACACGGAGGTTAGCAAGCTGTCCCAAGAGATGGCCTGGCCGTCCACGTTGCCGCCGGCAACTATGACGTTTGATACGGGAGTTTCTGCAAGCACTTGTTGCGCTGTGGGGTACAGTTCAGCTTCACAAAACAGGACTTTGGCCCCCGAATCGTTGAGGTGGTAAGCCAGTTCCTCGGCGCGATACATTACGTTGCAGGGTACGGGCACTGCGCCGGCTTTCAGGATGCCGTAGAAGCCAGTGATCAACTCAGGGGAGTTCTGAATGTAGTAGGCAACTCGGTCGCCCTTCCTGACGCCCAGGGAGACCAGGGCCGCCGCGAATCTACTGGAATCTTCGTCCAGGGAGAGATATGTCTTGGTTACGGGTTCATTACCTTCAGAGGAGTCCTGGTAAATGATGGCTGCCCGCTCCGGATAACGGGCGGTAGACTCCTGCAGGAAATGGTAAAGAGGAGCCCGGGGGTAGTCCAAGGTGGACGGCATCCCGGGCGAATAGGATTTTAGCCAGGTTTTCGGATCGGTAACCATGACTGGCAGCCCTAAGCGGAGAATCCCGTTTCCAACTTGATCATCATACGGTTGAGATCGTTGACGTATTCTTCCATTTGGGCGATGCCTTCGTCGCCCAGGTGAGCGAATCGGCGCTGGGAACCCACGTAGTCTCGAACACTGGACTTGCGCATGATGTTCTGGCGCTGGAATACGCCGTCTTTCCACTCGTAGAGGGGCCAAATACCGCTTTCCACCGCAAACCTTGATACCTCAATCCCCTTGTTGTCGTCGTACCCCCACGAGGGGTTGCAAGGTGTCAATATCTGGATGAATGCTGGCAGCCTGGTGCTGGCAGCCTTTATTTTGCGTTCCAGGTCCTGGGGATGGGAAGTGGATGCAGTGGCTACGTATTCCGCGCCACTGAACATAAGCATCAAGGCGAAGTGCTTGGGGTGCCGGAGCTTTCCTGTCGGCCGGACACTGGTGCGGGCCATGGGTGGCGTACTGCCGGTGGCGTGGCTGCCGCTGGCGGCATGGGCCTGGTTGTCGCACACGACGTGGAGGTATTTGTAGCCCTGCTGGAAGCTGGTAGCCAGGTCTTCCAAGCCCAGGTCAATCTGCCCGTCCCCGTCAATTACCACGATGGGCCGATCTATGTTTCGGACCTTCATGGCAGTGAGCATTCCGACAATGCCGCTGTCATGGGTTCCCAGTCCACTGCGCTGCAAGAAGTCGCGCCCAATGCCGCAGCCCTGACCGAATATAATCGGGTCTTCGTCCTTAAGGTGGTCGAACACAATATGCATAACCAGCCGAGTAGCCAGGTTTTCCGGGCAGCCTGGGCACTGGTTTGCGGTGACGTTCATGTAGACCCGCTGGTCGGCAGTGTCCTGTATCATCTTTATCGGCATTGCTTTACTCCCCCATACCGTAGGTCCTTAATCAATGGGACATCGCCATCAATCAGAACCAGGCCCTTTTTTGGTCTACATAGATTCTCTGAAACTCTGCTTCTGATTTCGTGATGTAAATGATTCCTTCAATCAGCACGAAGATTCCAATAACAAACAAGAAGAAAATCCCGATCAACACGAAAGAAAGCAAAAAAGAAACTGTGGAGGCAACCAGTAACGCCACGCCCGGCCCCACATAGCCGAGGTAAAACTTGTGAATGCCCAGACCTCCAAGGAATATGGCCAGTAACCCGGCAGCGATTGGACTCTTGGTGCTCGTTACTGACGCTGTGTGCTGAATACCCTGTATCCTGAAAATGTTGTTGGCGGTCTCCCCCAGAAGTTCAAAGTCAACACTCATTCCTGCGGCAGGGGCGACCATTGTGTCCTTCCAATCGGTTCCAAAAAACGTGTAACGGTTTCCGTCATCTGCCGAGATGACGCCTTCGTTGTTCTGTGGCCAGTAATATAATACCTGCCACTGCATCTAAGTCGACCACTCCTGAAGGGACCTAGGCCAGTTACCTGTTCAACACCTGCCCCAACATCTCTTCGTCTTCGATAACCTCAAAATGCCAGTCGAGAGCTTTGGGAGTTCTCTCGCCGCGGCAAGCTGCCAAAGCTTCCTCTGCGGCGTAGACCACGTTGTAATGAGTAACGTCCCGTCCGCCCAATCCAATGATTCGGCCCAGGACCGCAGGAGGGTTGGGCTGCCCAAACAGCGAACTGCGCAGGTCGTTATAGACAGCGGCGACCGTGTTCCGATCCAGAACTACCACACCCTTTACGTTCTGCAACGCATCTACCAAGTCTTCGCTGGGGAATGGGCGGTAGGTGCGAATCTTAATCAGTCCTACCTTCTTGCCTTGCTCTCTTAACAGATGCACGGCCAGCCTGGACGTGGAAGACAGTGATCCCATTGCGATGATTGCAACTTCGGCGTCTTCCATCTGGTAGGTCTCGATGAGGCCTCCATAGCCTCTTCCTGCCAAATTTACATAATCCTTATGTGCCTGCTTTAACCTGGTCTTGGCTGTGACGTTGAGAGCCTCGTCCAACTGGAACCGGCGCTCCATGTATTCTCGTTCCACGTCAATATAGCCATAGCCGCTCATCCGGTTCCCGCCATAGTAGGCGGCGAAGTCCAGGTTCTTGATGAAGTCGACCTCGGTTGGCAACTCGTAGGGCGGCAAAACTGTCAACGGCTTCCTGGCTGGGCGCCAATACCGGATAACTGTTGTGGGACACCTCCCAACCGTCGTAGGTGACAAACGCGGGCAGCAACACATCAGGGTCCTCGCTGACCTTGTAAGCCTGAATAACCGTGTCCATCACGTCCTGGGCGTTTTCACAATGGTAGTGCATCCAGTGGATGTCCCGGTACATGATTGTATCCTGGTCGTCGGACCGGACGATAGCCGGTGGCTCCAGGGCGCGGTGCGCCACCACAACCACGATGGGAATGCGGGGGCGTAGGAGGCAAAAATCAATTGCTGGGCAGCAATGAGCAGACCTTCCGAATTGGTGGCAAAAGAGCAACGGGCGCCCGACTGGGTCGCGGTGATCTGCGCGTTCATGACGCTTCGCTCGTGCTCCAGTTCAATTACTTCCGCAGGCAGCTCTCCCCGCTGTATCATGCGGGACAGCTCTTCGCCCACTTCGTCGGATGGACCGATGGGAAAGTAGCACAGCACCTGCGTGCGCGCCAGCTTCAAGGCAAGGGCTGCCGCCTTGTTGCCGGTCAGAGCCTCGCGTTTTGCTTGGGCTGGAGATGTCATTAACGGTCTCCTGATTCCTGTCAGTTGCTAGATGTCCAAGTGAATTCGCTGGTGGGTGGCGATCTCCGGCCGGTGGGGCTCGGCCGTGATGTCAGTATATTCCGGATTGTCCTTCTTGACCTGGTCCTCGTCCACCATCGTGAGGGCGCTACCAACGCAGACCTCGGCGCAAATGCCACAGCCACGGCAGAAGTCAACGTCGATGCGATAGCCCTGATGGGGCAAGTCTCGGCGAATGATGAAACCGGTGCCGTCGGGGCACATTACTTCGCTGATGCAAACGCCCGGGCAGATGCATTTGTTGTCCTCGCAGACGGGCACTTTGTCCCGCCATACAAAGGGGCTTCCGTTGCTGAACCCCGGCAGTTTGTCGTAACGGTCAAACTGATAATACTGGGGCAGGTCCGCCACCGGGGTATGCTCCAATCGAGCGGGCCGCCGGTCCACCTGGAACTTCACGCCTCCGATGGCCTGAACCGTCTCGTATGCTTCGAGGGTGGCCTCTGCGTTGCGTTCGCCAACAGTACCTGGGAAAGTCTCCCTGATGATGGAAAGCAGTTCATCCATGTCAATTGCTTCGGTAATGCGCGCATAGGCTCCCAATAGGGTTAAGCCAACGGGAGGCGGATTGCGCTGGAGCAATCGCCCGGCAATGCCGGTGGCATCCACTGTGGCAACCACGCCCTCCAGATTGAAGGGCAGGTCGATTTCCTGAGGTGATTTAGGAGAATTTACCAGGAGCGTACCCCGATTCATCCGGCCAATGGCGTCGGCAATCAACTCGTGGGTGTTGTTTTTGGCAGTCAGCAGCAATTCTTCCTGAAAGACTATAACCTCGGAAGGGTGATAGTTGGCGCAACTGGCCATGGCTTCCGAGTCGGAAATCTTGACATAGTTGATCACTGGGCCGCTGCGGGCGCGTGTTCCAGGATAGACATTGACCGACACGAACCAACCCTGGTTGGCATAAAGCTTGGCCAATGCTTCGCCGGCCTGCACGGAACCCTGGCCGGACATGCAGAGAAGGTTCAATTCAGTGGTCTCTGAGGACATGAAAACTCAATTGACCTCACGAGGTCGTGACCGATTTGCCCCGCTATTCTACGACACCCATAGGTCTAAATCAAACCTGCCGTTAACTAGGGAAGACAGGGGAACGGGAGCGAGACTGAAAGGCTAGTCCAGCTTGTCAAGGAAGTGAATGATGTGGAGCACCACATCACGCGCGTGCCAAGCCTCCATGTGACCGAGGCAGCCAAGGACAGAACTCCAGATGATATGCCCTTCCAGACACAGTTGGAACCAATTCCTTTACTTTTATCTAGGGGATGGGACAGAGGGAGACGAGCACGACGAACGACAAGAACCGTAGGTGTGACAAGCCTTCCGCGACTAAGAGTGAAAAGGAGTGGAGGAGTGAGAGTGAGTGCGAGGGAATTGGGATGGACCATTAGAGAGAAAAACAATTGACACGGCGAGAGAAGTAAGAGACAAATATGGATGAGGAGGGGTGAATGAAAAAGGAACAGATTGATTAAAAACGAAAAGGATAGAAGGGACTAGACTGAGGGAGGAGAAGGCGTACAGGGAAGAAAGGAAGAGGAGATCGAGAATCTAAAGAAAATATCTAAGAATGATTATTTTGAAGAGGTGAAAAGAAGATAGAAACGAAGGAAGAAAAGGGAGATAAAATTGAAAAAGATTAAAGAAGAGAAAATTGAATGGATAAATGAGAGAGGAAAAGAAATTTGAAGAGATTGATGAAGGCTATCAGCACCAGACCTAGATAATTGCCACACCGGAGATCGGCGAGCAAAATAAAGTAAAAACTATGTGCCGATCAGAAAAAATAAGAAAAGGAAAGGAAAGACATCAGCCTCGCCCACCCAACACCTTTGCACATCATATAAAATAATTAACCTTGATTGACCGAACGGCTGGTAAATAGCCAACACATCCCAATGACAGTGTGTAATTACGTAGCTTTAGTAAAGAAGAAAGCTCAATACAGACACCCATGAAAACTATGAGCCTTAATACCTAGAGAACAGAGACCAAAGGCACTAGATTCCTCACGACCACGCGTAACTCTGCACGAAAAAAGAAGACGACAAATACAAACATTATACAGATACAGGTTCACGAAAGCTTTAACCCAGATAGACCAAGAAAAACACGAAGAGAAACTGCACATCCCTATAAGATAGCATTCAGAAATGCCATACTACAAACAACAAGGAGATACTGCATAAAGAAAGCAATAAGTTACCTAAACGACAAGAACCAGCCTCTTGAAAACCGACTATAATTCCATCCGACACAACTAATCACAACTAAAACAGAAAAGCCCACAACACACAAAACAGTGCACAACCGTTCCGATCAACAGTCCACCAACATGCTAACACGGAAGACAACGAGAAAGGCCAGATACCCACATTATTTGACAATGAAACTAAACGACAACACACTCACTAAGACAAAAGACACTCAGGAGAAGCACGCAGAAGCAAGAGCGATATGACAAAAAAAACTCAAAATAAAAAATATAATAATAATTAGACAAGACAGCCCCCCAGCCATGCCAAAAGCCAATAAATCGTGAAATCCAGAAAGACACTGCAAACCAAACACATGAAATGAGAAAAACGCTGAAACGCCGTTCCCAACAAGACAGAACACGAACACCAACCCAAACACAAGACACCCTAGGATAAAAGAAGAGGTAGAAGCCAAAAACAACGATACTGAACCGAAAAACAAGCCCACCTAAGCCAGCAGAAGCAGGACGTAGAAATCAAGACGCCACAAAGGCCAGGTATGTACACCGACAATACGCACTCTACGAGCAAATGCTACACCAGGCATCGATGATTTACCAGGATAAAACAAAATGACAAAGCGGACAGATATGAAACATGACCAACGACGAGGATCTGAACCTTTATAAACTCTACCTTACAGGTGAATCAAGTACTCAAAGGATGTAAGTAAAATAAGAAGTCTTAGACAAAAAGAGAAAACAGAACAACCGTCGAATAGAGATGAAACAATTTTCTTAAGTAGAAATAGAGAAATAGATAAAACAATAAGCATAGATGAAATTAGGAACAAGAGAGCAACTATGAAAGTGACTAAGAGAGTAAGTAAAAGAAGGAAGAGAGAGATCGAAAAGATAATAAATCAGAAACAAAGATATAAAGAAAAAAACAAAAAAAATAGCTCAAAATCAAGAAGTTAGAACCAAAAAATTTAAAAGTTTCAAGAAGTTATACGCAGGATTCTTCTCGCCCGCAATTATAATGAGCACGGAATGTAGGGAATCAAAATCTCTTCCTCAAACCCTGCTGAGGCCGGAATGGCGGGGCACCGGCACTAAGTGAGATTTAAGGGCCCCCACGATGTCGGTTTCGTTAAACTGCGCTATTACTTGGGCGAATGGGGGGATCAGGTCGGCGTGGTGACCTCCGGCTAGACGTCTCTGGTCTTCGTAAAAACGGTCATTCCCTAGTTAAGCGTAGGTCAGGATCGACGTACGTAGGAATGTCATTCCTCCAATAAGAGGGGAACACGCAGGAAACCCGGGAGAAAAAGCGTCCATACCAAAGCCGAACCCAGGCGCCAAATGGAATAGCCATAAGTACTTAGATTCTTTCAGGGTAACCAGAACAATCCACAAGGTGAGACCAACCAAACAAACAAAATTCTATATTCCGAAACACCATGTGGCTTAATCGTAACGGCCATGGGCTCTCTCTCGTCAAAACCCAGGATAAGTCGACGAGCGACCTCGGCCAATTGGTCAACAAAACGTGCGGTCCAGTCTTCGGAGTCGCAATAAATCCGTGGAAGCATAAGCAATGCGGACCCTCGCTGTGGTTCTACTCGAGGGCCGTTTGATACCTTAACGCGTAGAAAATCCTTACGCCGTTATTGTACTAGATAGGATGAATGGGGACTGAAAAATCAGTATGCCCGGAGTCTGTTGACATTGCACTCACAAAATTAACCCTCGGCACATCACTGGTCAAGGGGTATGTGTTACCTGTCCGGTCAAGTCTATAACCAGCACAACTGATCCGGGACGCCGAATTTGCAGGGAGCCACACCCAGGCCATTTCAACCTTCTCAAAACAGGGTGATAATGTAATTTCGGCGCGACTCGACGTTCCAGTCAGACAAGTGGCCGCGTTGTTGACCTGAATCGCACCTCCGTTATCTCGGTAAAGAACGGATTAGAAAGTCATCTGATTCGAATGTATACGATGTGGCCATGGCCCGTCTTGCCGTTTTAAATTACGCAGTTAATTTTTCATTTGGGCAAAGCTCCTAATAATCAAGACCGTAGGGATGGTTAGAAAGCCTATCTTATATTTCTGCGTCCAAACGGACCATACCAACAATTGTTGAAGGATCCCGTCGCTACCACTGCAAGGGCAACAAAAACATGCTATTTCTCCAGGCCTCCTATCGCCAACCGGTACGGGCACAACCCTTCTGAGAAAGAAGGCCTGCAGAATTGATGTGCAATGCCTCGCGTTCAAGCTGCAAACGGTGACGCGGTCACAGCGGTTCCGTGTTCAATGAAGGAATCTGGCATACAATCTATGCACCACTGCGTGTCCACACCCGCGTCGGCCAGGCTCCAGAACGGCGGACCCAACCCTACGGCCAGCACATTCTATTCCCCCGTCACGATTCGCTTCGTGCCTTTATGGAGAGTACAGGAGCATATTAAGTCCAGAGGCTAACAAGAGCGAATATAACGAATCCGCCAAGCAATCCCGTTATCTGC
>CASHTH010003011.1:0-14517 GCA_030341885.1 Geodia barretti
GAGAGAATTTTAAAATCTCATGTTTCCTTCTTTTATAAGCCTAGTACACTAACCTGCTTGTGTAATGAACTAATTTTGGTCTACCCCAACCCGACCAGCTGTGGGACTACTAAAGCCCCTTTGGATTTGCTGTGAGCTTTCGTAATGTCTTTCACTTACCTATAAATTATACCGTGTTTATATACACAAGTATTTCTTTGTTGCGGACAAAGAAAGGCAATTGTTCTATACGAGCAGTTACAATAGTTTCCCCTCGTAAAATGGTTCCTTCTTGTAAATCATTCTTGTAGAATTGGCTGTTACCATGACAGTCTAGGCCCTTGCCAGCTAAACATGGTGTGCTTTTTTTTATCTACTCATGGTGTAATTTTCATTTATGTGCTGGTCTTTATTTATGAGCTTTCACTTACAGCATTGCTGATACGTACAAAATCATGTTGGATGAACTAAGCTACATGACTATCTCAGTCTTTTAGAAGTCCTGCAAAATGATTGTCTCTCTTTTCAACCAGTATATCCACGTCCATACTGCTTTTTGTAGCCGTAGCCACCGTATCCATAGCCACCGCCTTTACCACCATATCCATAGCCACCACCATAACCCACCGGCTTTGTTTCCGTATCCACCATAGCCACCATACTTGTTTCCATAACCACCGTATCTGTTACCATTGCGGTTGTCAGTGCTGCTCCTACTGTTGCTCCCACTCCTGCTCCCACTCCTGCTCCCGCTCCTGCTCCCGCTCTTGCTCCCGCTTCTGCTCCCGCTCTTGCTCTCGTAGCCCCCATATCCATAACGGCCACGATTCTTTCTTCCATTGCTGTTGTCACCGCTCCTAGAGCCTCCTCCCCTCCCGCCACTGCTGTCACTGCTCCTAGAGCCTCCTCCCCTCCCGCCACTGCTGTCACTGCTCCTAGAGCCTCCTCCCCTCCCGCCACTGCTGTCACCACTCCTAGAGCCTCCTCTCTTCTGGCCACCATAGCGGTAGTATCCCTTGTTGCTCCTCACAAACCTGAGGTCATCCTCCTCATCATCATCTTCTTCGTTGTATTCGGCCGTTCGCTTATCCAGCTCATCGGCAGAATCAATTTCCTCAAGTAGGACAAGATCATCCACTTCTTCAGCTACTGGTTTACCCTGAGACACCTGGCAATGGGGACAGAGAGGAATGCATTAAACGAGTAGAGATCATACCAATCTGACCAACTATCTCTCAATAACTATATACTAGTCTGACCGGAAATGAGCAAACTTTCTCAAATGCTGACAATTGAGCATTATACGGCACTGATTGAGTGTTTTCTCAAGTTGTGTTAGAGACTGTTTCGGTCAGAAAAGCGAAAGTGGTTGGAAGATTATTTCAATGGCTTGTTGCTAGACTCACCAAAAATAGAGCCGAGATAGAGAAGAGCAGCACCAAAAAGGTGACCTTCATTTTTAGAGAGTCCTGCCCGACTACCTGAAGTTGTTTAAGTCCTGCTGATGATCAGACTACGACCTTTGCTTTCTGCTGCAGTCGTGATGATCTGCAGTGTTCACTCTGTTTTATAGTCACCTGTCTTAGCAAACAATGGGCCTTTCAGTTGCAAAATTAAATTGCCGTGAGCATTGGGTATGTCTATAACCATTCAGGGAAATTCTAGTGCCTCTGTCCTGTTATGGGCACTCGCTAAGTATGCTAGGTCCTCAGGCCTTTCATCATGCTTTTGTCTACTAGTGGCATAAGATTTTCACTTGTGTGTGTGTGTGTGTAGTCTGTTAAACATGGAGGTCTCTTGTGCTTCTATCCTGTTATGGGGAGACAAATCTAATCCCCGAGCCCGCATTCAGTGTATGCGAACTTGTAATACATTCAGCTTGTTTTTGTCTATGCAAGAGGCTTCTCAAGTCTTGTTATAGCAAAAACATGTTGTTTGTTGGTGTGCTAGACATATAGCACACCAGCCAGCACTCTGTGCTTCTCTCCCACACACACAGAATCACATGACTCTTTTAATTGGTGCACCCATTCAGCTTGTTTTTGTCTATGCAAGAGGCAGCCGGCTTCTCAGTCTTGTTATAGCAAAAACATGTTGTTTGTTGGTGTGCTAGACATATAGTACACCAGCCAGCACTCTGTGCTTCTCTCCCACACACACAGAATCACATGACTCTTTTAATTGGTGCACCCATTCAGCTTGTTTTTGTCTATGCAAGAGGCAGCCCGGCTTCTCAAGTCTTGTTATAGCAAAAACATGTTGTTTGTTGGTGTGCTAGACATATAGTACACCAGCCAGCACTCTGTGCTTCTCTCCCACACACACAGAATCACATGACTCTTTTAATTGGTGCACCCATTCAGCTTGTTTTTGTCTATGCAAGAGGCAGCCCCGGCTTCTCAGTCTTGTTATAGCAAAAACATGTTGTTTGTTGGTGTGCTAGACATATAGCACACCAGCCAGCACTCTGTGCTTCTCTCCCAATAAATGGAGACACACAGAATCACATGACTCTTTTAATTGGTGCACCCATTCATATGGAACTTGAACAAGCAAACATGTTTTGCTGGGTCATGTGGGTGGAGAGAGGACCACTCCTCCAAACATCTGCAAGAATGTGTAGCCCTCAGTCATCCCAGAGACCCTAATTATGATGCTCCATAAAAAACCATGCAAATCTCTGTAATGTGAGCCAACAGTGCTAAAGAAGGTCAACTGAAACAGTGGTGGACACTGTGCCTATCACGATTTACTAGTTTTCACTTTGTCTAGCCAGCAATGTGGGAGAATAACTTTCTTTAGATCAAAGATGTCAATGCAGAACCTAGTATATACCCTGCCCAAGTACACATTGAATTGAAGTTCTTGTTACAGACTTGAGTCTCTATCATGATCTGAACAATAAAAATTGACAGCAACCAGCTTCTGCATTGAAAAATTTTAAAAAATGACAGCTACGTATGTACATCTGCTTTGAAAATGATGCTGTTATTGACCGGCTAGCGAAGAAACCCCTCCTTCAATCCCAGCAGAAGGGTCCAGTGTACCTATTGTGTCAAATTTAAAAAATGGCGTAGTCCAGAGAACCAGCTTCAACAAGAGCACTCCATATGCTCTCGTACTCTGTCAGTATCTCCTTTGCCGGCGGTCTCAGACTATAGTCGGAGCTCTTACACCTGTGGTGGATCCCTGCCAGGTAGTTGAGAATGTTTCTGGCATCTCTGGAGTTACCCAGAAACCATTTCGTTACGTCTGGGACCTTCCAAAGGTCGCTGGTGTGAAAATACCCAGGCTGTTCGTCAGGGTTGAACATTCTGTACTGACTGAACGGCCAGGCCTGTTCCGGAGCCACAAAATCCCCTCTCAGCTCTCTGCGACTGCACACCACAGGGTCGTGACCTCTGGGTAAGTTGTCAAAGTTGGCCAAGAGGAGCTCAAAGTGTTGCGAGATGGCAAACTGCGAGAGCAAAGTATCCAGAGAGTCACTGCTACAGAGTACAAAGGGCCCCAATGGGTGGAGGTGGAGATAGTTCAACAGACGGACGTAGTCCATTGCTAGCTTGAACCTCACCATCCAATTGTTGCAGTCGTTTCTCTTTAGCAGTGTCTCTAGCTGGGTCAGTGGGTATACGTCTTCTGTCACACTGTAAATTAGAGTGTTTGTATGCGGACATGAGCCCACGGGGTACAGTATGTTCTGATGGGGTGCGAGTTGAGTTGCTGTCTTCCAAGCCGACTCGGTGTAACTTTCAGAATTGTCTGATTCATATTCATCATTCTGGATTCTCTGAGAGTAAACGACACGGAAACTGTTCCACTCGGCAGCAACGTACCTCCACCTTTCGGTCTGCCAGAGGAGCCGTGTCGGTCGAACGTCTGTCATAAGATCTTCACACGTCAGGAATTTGACACAGGAGGTCCACCGAGGCAGACTGAACATTCCGTGTGGACACTCTGAGCACTTGCCACGGAGGGACACGAAGCCAAGTGGACATGTCTTGTGTTCGATCCTCTCCGGGGACTCTGTTGTTCTGAGACAGTGATCGTTGTAGCCCTGCAGTTGTCTCTGATAGAGGAGGAGCTTGTCGTAGACTTCTTTCTCTTGACCGATCCAGCCGACCACCAGCAGGAGCGTGAAGAGGCAGATAGTCAGAGTCAATACGGCTGTCAGTGTCCTCATGGTTGTCCAGTTCTTAGAATCCACCTAAAATGCAATAAAATTGTTCAGAGATACATTGGAATGTACCCACTCACCCATGTAAAGAGTGGGTGCATGCATCTACCACATGTCTCTGTGCACATGTTTCTTATTACATGTGCCAGTTGTTTACTGCTTTCACATGTCTCATTGTGACATACACCCTGCCAGCTTCAAGTGCCCAGTCCTTGGCCAGCATCCACAGAAAGCTCATTTATGTGTGCAGAAAGTATTTTCACACGCCTGCTTTTTGTTAAGCCCAAAAGAACAGCAAACTAGGGTGGCTGCTTTGTTCTAACCACAGCTGTACAAGTGTGAAGGGTGTGGCCATTGCTTTATGCACAGCTGTAATTATACCTTGTTCTGCATTAAAGTGTACTGACTATTATACTTTAGCTATTCCCTCTTCGGTTATCCCTCTACCAATGGAATTATCTTTCTTGCAACAGAACCTTGAACTAGAGTAAATCTGGTTTCCATCTTTTCCCTCTGGGTTGTAATACATAGCTGGCCAACATACAGGAGGCAACTCTGTTGCTTCATCAAATGTTGCAGCAACTTGCAATCGAGTTTTCAAACGACGGGCCCAGGCAAACGAGTACCAGAAATAGGTCACTTGTCTATTTATGGCAACTCTGTCATGCCTGGGTCCATCATACCAATACTCTTGGAAGTTGCTGCAACATACACTAGGATGTGGTACCCTTAAAAAACTGGTCATGGTTTTTAAAATGCTTGAGTGTATAAATAATTATGTTTATACACTCAGGAGTAGGTTTGAATTCCTTGAATTTCAACTCGATTGGCCACCCAGAGGTAGTATAGACATGTGATATTATAACGAACTCTGTACCTTAGGGACATGAAAAATCATTGTCAATATTATATATGAATGTCCTTAGGTATGTGTATAGTGGTTATAGCTATACACATCATGTCTAGACATCCTATACTTCCAGCTCCCACTAGGTGAGAGTGCACTAGGTTGATATTCTATACAGACTTCCCCCGTACATACAAACATGATCACTGCTCACTCTCACTCAACTATTTTTAGTTAGTCTCACTGGGACTCTGTTTAAATGTGGAGCAGTCACTACAATATGCAAGGATCTGTAGTACTAAAAGTCCTAGCTAATTGCATCAAAACTCATCCGGGACCACCCACTAACGCGTCCTATGCGGGGTCTGCGAACACGACGACCCACCCCTAAGTACACGGACACTGTATTGTACTACTTCGCAAAAATGTCAATAATGCACCAGAGTGTCTGTATATACAGTGTACACTAGCTAGCTATAGTAAGAGAGTGTCTGTACAGTGTATATACACTAGCTAGCTATGAGTAAGAGAGCGTCTGCAGCTAGCTAGCTGGCTTCTTGCAACTGCAGCACAAGCCCCACCCACCTTTTTGTCAGGAGCTGACGGCAGGTCTACCAGCAGAGCTCTAGACCCGACAGAGTATATACCATGCTCTGCCGCGTGGAGGGGCGGTTATCTCACAGATCGTAGACTAAATCACGGCGGGACAGCACCACACACGCACACGCGCCAGAATGTTTGTGGTGCGCCGCGGGTCTTGCGAAAAATACAGCACATGCGCAGAAATTGGCAAACTGTCGGTGCGCATCAAATCGAGTTACCCGCGCGTGGACTCTTGGGAGTTGAATTCAGGTTCTCTCCAAGCGCATCGCCATGAAACTGTAAGTCACTACACCAATAATATGCATTTTGAGTGGGCCTTTTAATAACGTAAACAATAACACGGTGGTTCGAAGGCTAGTGGCGGGAGACGTCGACGGAAACTTCAGGCAGCTCTTCAGCAGAGCTGAGAGCATTTTGAAGAAGTCTGGGCCTTTTGAGGTAAGGTATAATATAATCTCTCTCATGCATGCTATGTGGAGATCACGTGATCCCTGCCGCAGATGCTGCTCTGCGTGGGTTCGTTCTTTGGTGACTCGGAGTGCAGTAGAGAGCAGTGGCAGAGCTATGTGGAGGGAAAGGAGAAAGGTGTGTGTGTACGATCAGTTCTGTGGCAACCGAACTTATATTCCTTGATGATTATTTGTACCCTACATACCATGTTTTATGAACCTTATAATTCCAACCTTTGGACCTTTTGTTCCACAGTTTATGAAATTTCATGGTTTATTAACCTTATATCCACGGTTTATGATAGAGGTGTATGAACCTTAGAGTCCATGATGTATGTTTATACTGGAGAAGGTATGTAGGGTAGCTCTGTCTAGTATTCCATGATTTAGGGACCTTATAACAATTGATGATCTATTAGTTAGTTAACCTCTCCCCTCTCCTCCCCCTCCCCATCCTTCCCCTGCAGTGCCGCTGCCTACCTATATCTTGGGGCCAGGGTCGCCAGGTGAGGCGGTCTCCTACCAGAGTCTGGGTAGAGATGGAGGGGAGCTGTGTCCGAACCTAACTTGTCTCGGTGAGGAACCGTGTATGGGTTAATATGACCCTAGATAAACTCTCCCCCTTGGAAAATAAGTTACCTTTTTATGCACTCAAACAGAGGGTTTCCCCCCATTTGTCTGGGTAAGGAAAAACATGTGTGCAGTCCCCCCTGATTCATTTAGGGGGCTCTCCCCCCTTGATTAACTTTCACCTTCAATTAGAGGGGTTTACCCCTCCTCTTTTTCATTAACACACATAGCCCCCCCCCTTGGATCAATTTCTAAATGAAGGCCGGGCGGTAACTGCAGTTTGTTTTTTGCCTTTCCCTTGCTGTGACCTCAATGGCACACAGACTAACACTTTTCACAGAAAAAACCTTGGAACGAAGGTGTATATACCTAATTCTTTCAAACATGTATGTTTTCATTGACTTTCTGGCTACACTGTCAAGCTCCAGCTACTATATACAGATAGTCCAGACACAGCTAGTACACGGTTACTACAATTTTTTCCGCCAATCACTCATTGGATTTCATGGACTTGACCCATTTGAATTCTTACCCTTTTATAAGGTCTGGAACATTGAAAAGTGCCCTTGAAAGTAGTTTATGATACAGTTTTCATGTCATTTTTCATCGGTGGCAGAACTTGTAGTACAAAATCCTTGTTTTAGAAGTTTTAACTTTCATTGGAGGAGAAACTAGTGATAAAGTTTGGAATGATAGCTGGCTGATGTAAGTGTGGTCCCACAGGTCAGAGAGGGGTGTTCAAGACGTCAGGAGGACTCCAGGTTGTGTACCTCAGTGGAAGACACCATGAAGACAGATTTAGCCAAGATCTTTCATCACAGAAGACTATGGTAACATCTCGTACCGTACCATATAGTAGCCCATACATCCATGATGAGTACCATGCCCATTATACTAGTAAGTACTATCGTCCCTTAGTGATAATGCCTATGCGAAACACGACATTCGGTATTTAACAATTTGCTTTGTAAATGTACACACCTGTGTGACATATACACGGGAGTATTATTTTGGGCCATGTAACCATACGAAATGTACACCAATGAACATCCTCTGTAAAACTACGCACTAACAGTTTCTCCCACAATTTATCACGCCATTCCTTGCGCCGAGGCTCTTCCAGTGGCAAGAGAAAGAGAAAGGCTGGGGTTTGCCAAAATGTGAAACTCCCCCTCCCAGCAGGTCCTCGACTTCTCCATAAGGCCCGAGGGGAAGAGTGTATACTTGTAATGATGTGAATGTACAAATTGCTGGGATTTTCAGAAAGTTGGGGGAATGTGTATATATGTACATGCACACCAAAACAGTGAGTGCCAGGTTCTTTTCTCCTTCCCTAGAAGAGCCCACATATATAATACGAGGCTGTAATACGTTGTATTATTGCTTTATTCTGAATTTCTCAATGTCGCAGTCACCGTACATGACGAGTAGTGATGTTGAAAGTCTGAAGGAAATGGCAGCAAAGTCAAAGGAAGAATTTCGCGGAGTCGACATTCTCCTCACCACCGAGTGGCCGAGGGGCGTGGCCACCCACACTGCCACGCCCCCCGACTGGTTGGACGCTGACAACGCGGGGAGTGTGGAGGTGGCACAACTGGCAGTGGCTGTCAGACCTCGCTACCACATTGTGGCTGGACTGAAACACTTCTATGAGAGAACTCCTTACAGGTACAGTAGTACACAACCCTCCCTGCTGAACCCATTACATATGTCCCCACTGACTCACCCACTGCATATGATTTGTTATCCCCACTGACTCACCCACTGCATATGATTTGTTATCCCCACTGACTCACCCACTGCATACGATTTGTTATCCCCACTGACTCACCCACTGCATACGATTTGTTATCCCCACTGACTCACCCACTGCATACGATTGTGTTCCCCACGGACTCACCCACTGCATACGATTTGTTATCCCCACTGACTCACCCACTGCATACGATTTGTTATCCCCACTGACTCACCCACTGCATTACTGTTATCCCCACTGACTCACCCACTGCATATGATTTGTTATCCCCACTGACTCACCCACTGCATACGATTTGTTATCCCCACTGACTCACCCACTGCATACGAATTGTTATCCCACTGACTCACCCACTGCATACGATTTGTTATCCCCACTGACTCACCCACTGCATACGATTTGTTATCCCCACTGACTCACCCACTGCATACGATTTGTTATCCCCACTGACTCACCCACTGCATACGATTTGTTATCCCCACTGACTCATTATGACCTTCTGAATGTGGGGAATACTCGTCTGTTTAAGAGTTTGCATCTCTCTCTCTATTGTATGGTATGATTGTTCAGGAATCACCAAGTACTGCGAGGGCAGCAACTGCATGTCACCAGATTCATTGCTCTGGCAAATGTCGGAAATCCAGACAAAAAGAACAGGGTACAGTGCCATAGCAACATGAATATTTGTTCGCCCTCTCCTTTCTCTCCTCTCCTTACGCCCTTTCCTCTCCTCTCCCTCTCCCTCTGTCACCTACTCCTCGCCCTCTCTCTCCCTCTCCTCTCTCCACCTCTCCTCCCCTTCCTCTCCCCCGCTCTTCACTAGTATCTGTATGCCTTCAACATCACACCGCTCACTGAGATGGATACACAAGAACTGGTACAACAACCTCCAGCCATTACCAACTGCCCATATCACCATCTTCTGGGGACCAAGGTGTATAATTGTGCTACGTAGGTTGAAGCATGAAAATGTGCACATCTCACTGAACCGCATAAGAACACACCCAAGCCTTTTTGTGCATGCCCCCAATAATGATATAACACGCCCTGCCTTGTACACTCCATGGTAGTCCATCGTTGTAACTCCGACAAGGGATCTGTCTACTCGGAGGTCCCACTCGATAGATGTACACAACAGTGCTGTAGAGAGCGTCGTCCCTATTTCGGAGGTCAAATGATACACTAAGTGTTAGCATGGGGGTTAAAACAAGTCTTTGTAGAGATCGTCCCGATCTCACAAATAATACACTAAGTATTAGCATGGGGTTAAACAAGTGTCCTTGTAGAGAGGTCGTCCTATTTGGAGGTCAAATAATACACTAAAGTATTAGCATGGGGTTAAACAAGTGTCCTTTGTAGAGAGGTCGTCCCTGTCTCAGAGGTCAAATAATACACTGAAGTAATTAGCATGGGGTTAAAACAAGTCCCTTGTAGAGAGGTCGTCCCTATCCGGAGTGTCTCAGGACCACTGTATTGTACATACTGTAGAAGGGACGAGATGTGGAAGATGGAGGGGACAGCAGGTTTCTTCTTGATCAGAAGAGTCTGGACGTTGCTAGAGAGGAACACGCAAGACACACAGCAGAGGTGTCGCGCGAGGTAAGAGGAACAGAGGAGGTCAGAGGTCACTGAACCACTCGGCATGTTTCAATCCATGTCGCTTCACTTCTGCTACTTTTCCACTCTTTGGTCACCACAAGTCGCCATTCCCCACCCTTAGCATAAAAAGGTGCCGAGCATTGCCACATACCCTCTATGGGGGTCCTCTGCGACTTGCCTCTCCTCCGTCATTTCTGCTTTTATATGGTTTTCCACTCTTTGTGTGTTTGTCATGTTCATTTGAACATGTTCGATCATCCGTCCTCTCATTTATCAGTCTCGTTTTCTGACACTCTCTCTTTCTCCCTCTCTAGCGCGCGCAAAATAAAGGCAGCTGCGTCCCATAGCGTGTAATGACCTGCAAAGACTTCGCTAAAGCGCGCTGAGCGCGCGCGCATCGCACCCAGGCACGCGCTCGCGCGCGCTCGCTGCGTCCTTCAAAGAAAATGCGCTAGCTCCTGCCCGTGAAACGCGCGACTCGTCCCTAGCTCCAGACTCTCCTCCTTCCCTCCTCCCTCTCTCCCTCATCTCTCTCTCCCCTCTCCTCCTCCGCCGTCTCTCAGACAGAGGAGTACAAGATAAAACAGTCGGCCTCTCTCCACTCCTCCCTCTTCTCATTCCCCTCACACCTCACACACTCCCACGGCTCCCCGAGGTCCTGCTGGTTCTGCCTCGCGGCCCTCAGGTGGAGAGAAAAACATCTCTGTCATCACTGTTGGAGATACATGTGAGACCATCTCCATCACCTCAGTTGATATACAGTGGAAGTGATGGATGATGAACTGACTTGGGGAGGATTAGAATTTCACGGAGAAACTTTCCCCAACCTAACATACTTTTTACCATTCGTCAAGTGTGTCTTAGAACGTCGTGGGTTCAAACCCACCCAGACGGCAGCTCTTCTTCTGTCTCTTGAAAAGAAAGAGTTGTCCGGGTGTAGTTGACTTGTTTGCCTTGCCTTGCCTACTGTCATACCTCGTACCAAGTGTTGTGTGAGACATGTAAAGGTATCTGGTGGACTGTATAACAATCATTCTCTCTCTCATCTCGAGCGATGCGCAGTACACATGAGGTGGTAATGCCACGACAAATGAGGGTGTGGTGTGGCATGAGCATGAGAGGAGGACAGTGCGCGTACATAAGTCATGTATATAGTACAGCGACACAGTCAGTAGTATGATAGGCTACATCTACTAAAACAATTCGCCTCAGTAGTTATCCCTTGACGCATCAACAGTGCAGTATCTAATATGCTGTAAAGTGATCAAGTGTAAAGAGGTGCATTGTTTTTTTTTCTTCTTTTCTTTTTTTTTTTTTTTTTTTTTTTTTTTTTTTTTTTTTTCTCGCTTTATGCATTCTGCAGTGTATTATTCGCTGTATGTGTTTATGTATGTATGGTAGAACCTGTCTCTAATGACATCATTGAATGTGGATAAGGACACTATTAGGCCTAATCTGTGACGTTTTTTGCCTTGAAACCTTACTGACTAACTTGGGAAACTGACAGAACATCGTAACCCTCTCTCTCCTCTCCCCTTGTGTTC
This sequence comes from Geodia barretti, assembly GCA_030341885.1. Taxonomy (NCBI): domain Eukaryota; kingdom Metazoa; phylum Porifera; class Demospongiae; order Tetractinellida; family Geodiidae; genus Geodia; species Geodia barretti. The sequence continues at coordinate 11,522 of CASHTH010003011.1, forward strand.
AAACCTTTGAATAGGTCGTCCAAACCCTTGAAGTAAGTAGTCGTCCACGTTGGTGTCCTGATCTGATTTAGAGGGTTCTCTTCCACTCACTGTATTGTTCACTCCCACTGTATGTGTTTGGCAGTCATACTGGCTCTGCCAAGGGAGGGTTGGTTCAGAACACGGCCTCATTCTACCAATAGGTCATCATGGAGCCTTCCACCTCTACCCCTCAGGGTGTGTGTCCATATACTAGAGGCTACATTATACAGAGATGGACAAACCCATATTGACTGCTGAAGCAAAAAGATTACAATTGCTAAACAAACGCCCACGTCCATTTTTGTGCATCTCTGATCTGCCTTCGTGCGATATGTTTTCTACTCGAAAGAGGTTCTGATGCTGCATCCAGGTGCGTGTGTGTGTGTGTGTGTGTGGAAACGGGTGTTTGCCCACGAAATATGTTTTTCTTACTTTGAAGGAAATTTCTGCTATACCGTATGCAGCTATACTTTTGAACGAAGCCTCTTACTCAGGGCACACTAGATTGGCAAGTGCAAGTAGTAGCCCACCTACGGGTATCATCCATACCCCACGACTGCCACAATAATGCTCCCTATAATAGAGGACTGGGCTTGTTGTTTGAGTGGATTGTTTGTGTGTGCGGACTGTTTCAGGAGGTGCTTGAGGAGATGAAGAGGTTCAGCGACTCCTCAAGAGACTACTACAACAGACAAGGACCAGATCGTGCATCAGCTCGAGAGGAACTTCAAATCACAGCATCTGCAGATTACAGGTACGTACTGGTTGCTGCTCTAATGCAGTTGGCTGTCTTGTCTGTCCAATTCTACACGTGTGTATGTAACTACACATTCTAAGACCCTAGACTCCACTCACAAGGAAGTGTTGGATATGTACACTAAACTACCACACGGGTATATATAGTCTGCGAGGACTTTAACACATGCGTCTGTGATACTATCTATGGCTGTTGTGTGAGTACCCAAGAGTCTAAGGAGAGAGAGAGATCGAGAGAGAGTGATACATACCTGCGTACAACCATGTGTACAAAGTAACGTGACACGCACGTGATGAAACTCTGTAAAACAACCCTTATCTACTAGCAATTTAAACGATGACGTTTACTAGTAGATACAAGTTGTTTTACAGAGTTTCATCACGTGCGTGTCACGTACTGGCACACAGTGTTCTGACGTATATGCAGTGCAAATATCCTCGATCTCTCTAATCACTCTGATACGTACCCTATCTCATCCTCCTACCCTAATCTACCCTAATCCACTCAACTATCCCTATGCCATGTTCAGGGGTGCCAGTACCAAAGACACCAGAGAAGAGCGCTCTAAGACAAGTCTTCATAGACCACGGCAAGTCACTAGGACATGGAATTCAACAGAGATGGACAGAGCCACTCCACTGACTGACGTGAGTGTAAAGACCGAGACACTATATACGCATGCGTACTCTGACTATTATATGCGATAAATAAAATCGTAGCATAGAGAGCCCAACCTACTCTATGTAAGTTTGCATGATGATGGATACCAGCACTAGTCACAAACCCTAACGTGGGGCACAGTCTAGCAACTAGCCAAGCCTAATGTCAGCTGCCATTGAATGTGCTGAGACTCGTAAGAAAGAGAAACAAGACCAGCTGGTTTATAGAAGCCAGGGGCGACGCAAGCGCTACTGAGAGGGTACCGGGGGTTACATGAGCTCCCTCTTAACAATCTGGTTTAGCGAGGGGTTTAGCCCCTGTACAACGAAATGCATACATGTAACTAGAACTTCCAACTATAGGGGTGATTTACACAGAAGTGTTGCAGATTACCCTAAAACGCACGATCAAAACAAGTGCCCCTTAAAAAGAGGTTCATTACATGTCTCAGATGGTTGACTGTTGGTGCTCCATATTTCGTGGCTCACTTTGACGAGGGACCACAGCTGTTTGTCCGTATCAGAGGAAGATTTCCACTCCAGTTGGAAGGTTGTGTTTCAGATGGTGTCTGAGTCAGTGTTCTTTCTTCCTCTCTTTTAGACTCTATCTTGTCATCCACTCCTTCCCATTCCCTATCTCACTTCTGTCATGGAATGATGCAACACCTCACAAGAGAGTCATTTAAACGGCAACTACTCATCCTTTATAGTGCACAAAATAATTTCACTGGTCCCTATTGCCATCTTTAGCGCCTGCGTGTCTATACCACGTCTGAACGCCTCATTACTTGCATGTGTGTGTGTGTGTCTACAATAGAGCAACTACAGTACCTTCAGCCTGTAGCTCTCCGTAGTGCGAGTCAAGAATCTAATGTCTAAACCACATTTCAGCACCTCTTCCTCCCAATGTGAGTGTCTATGTCCGACAATTTTCCACAGTGCAAAATGGCACATTAATATTGTGCATTTGGGCTGAATTATGCTATTCGAATTACACATTTTTCACAGGCCATTTTTTGTACATCAAGTTACCAAGTTCTGAACACCTCTTTCTCTCATGTGTTGTGGTGTGTGTACAATAGGGAGGTGCTGTGTTCACCACTGCTACTGGCAGCCCCGCAGAGAGTGACTGAGAGAGTGCAATCTCTCAGCAAGAAGCCGCGAAGACAGCAGAGATGCGCACGCCAGATGAGACCAACGTTGAACTTTCTGATTACAGAGGCAGGGAGTAACGCCACAGGGCGCATACACGCAGTCACATTACTACTGCCTACACAGAACAAATCAAACACCGTATAGGCTTAGCGCGCTCGTGAGTCACAAGCAGGACCAGTGCACCATACAAAATATCATACATGTCAGCTTTGCCACCAAAACACGACACTACCTTACTATACATCACCGTTTAGTGGTCCAACTACATCAGCTATCACTAAGTACGGTAGTACTTAGTGTATAGGGATTGACATGCGCTACCTAGCATCATAGATGTATGCTATGATAGCGGAGTTTGTTCATTCATTCTCATCTTCTTCTTCTTTTCCTTCTCTCCAACCAGC
>CASHTH010003012.1:0-32662 GCA_030341885.1 Geodia barretti
ATTTGGAGTATTTTTGCTTGAAAATGTTGTGTCCATTCAAAATGTATAGGCATTGTGCATCACAGGTTAGCACAAAAAAGAGGGATTTGGTGATTTTCTGGTGGGATATGCGGTATTTTTGCTTGATTATCAAGCAAAAAGCTGGATGGTTGGTAGGTATGATATAATATATACCGCTGTTCTTATTTTATTTTGCACAGCTAATTTACACAGCTTCTAGGTTCATATTCCAAATTGACATGTTCTTCTGTGTTTATTACGTGGGAACCAATTGCAATTGTGGGTGGGCGTTAATTGTAAATTGGGATAGGCCCCAATTACACACAATACATTGGCACTGTTATTTTGCTATTGCATGTATTTGTCATAATATATTTTTTATTCGCTTTTCCACTCAATTATTAACCGTTCTACGTTTATCCAGCTCATATACACTTCTATGTTTACACATACATGTTGAACACGAGGAGTCTCACACAAAGCTTTGCCAGGCACACTGGCACCTCACAATGAGATAGTCTGGAGTACGTGCCCATGCAAGTACATCTTTTTATGCGCATGCGCGCCTACAAAAGGTGCCAGGCCTCCTTGTCGCGTCATAGGCCACGCCCCATGACTAGGCTGCTGACTGTTATTTGTACCCTATTGTGCTTGGAGGTCCATAAATTTGTGGTCTTTGCCATAAATGCTCTAACTACTCCCGACATATCACACCAGGGCAATCCCGGCAGGAGAGAGCACAACGGACGGTAAGGGAGGATACTCTTGTCCAACTGCTGCTGCATAGAACTGCGACCAGGCGATGCAATTGCTGCACTTGCTGACTACATTCGAACTTCGGGCGCTTTTTATGGCTGCCATGGCGCGGGCCTCTAGGCGGCGCCGCCTCTAGCAACCGCTGCACCTGTGCGGCTGGCCCCCTGCACCGGTTGATATCGTGCAAGCGCGCCCTGCAGAGAAGGACGTGCCTCGTCTTGGGGCGGCCCAACCCCCGACTATTGGATGCGTGCGCTGAACATCCTTGTTAAAATCAAATTCCGCCTAGTCAACACTGGAAGGTTTATTTTAACATATTCAGTGTAAATAAAACAGCATTTGTACTAATCCCTAAGTAGGTTATCACATTCGTCAGTGTTAGGAAAACTTATGTTCCACAGTTTTGGATCAGTATCTTGAGCCTTATGCCAACACCTATGTTCCATTGCATGATCAACAATTCCAGAATACGACTGCAGGAAGGAAGCACCACAGAATTAAATATTAATGAAAATCTAGCTCGACAACTGCCCAGAATCAATTCATGCAAATTTACAGATGTGAGTACGCTGACACCCCTGCCTGACCCAACACACAATCCCTACATGGTTCCCTAGGTGAAGTATTAAACATCAATGCTCCACAGAGGAGACAGGAGCTGTCAGTTTTTGATACTTCGGGCATTTTCTCAGACATGCAGAAAGCTATGGAGACACAAAATGTATCATGATCCTCAATCTTTGCTCGTTAACTTCATCACAGTCACACGACATCACGTAACACCCACGAGGATTAAGTTGCATAAAAACGTTTTTAGTATCGATTTTCTACCTTTCTTTCCGGCAAACTCGCACTAGTACTCACGTATCCGCTTTCCACTGCTCGATTCAAACTACGAAGTTTTTCGTGCAAGCGTGGACCACGTGGAGGGAGTCTGTGACATACCAGAAAATCTATTGCGTCACGGCTGAATGTAATGTAGCGGGAAGCGCTTCTTCTGGGAAGGCATGCCCATTTCTCTCAGATACTTGTTGTGCTTGAACAGCTGAAGGTATATACAGCCATTGTATTGAGATACCAGCCATGAAGTCTGCGAGCTTAACTCGCACGTTTTGCCACATGCCGTGCTAAAGCTCCGGAATCACCATTTTGCAGCGTCTTGCACAAAGGGCTGAGACGTGGTAAAATTTTATTGGACCCAAAGATGCTACTTTAGGTTGTGTGCCTGTCATTGAAGTTTCGGAGCCTAACTCTTAGTATTGTATAAAGAGGACCATGTTTATAGTTCTGCAAATTATTCCACGTGGGTGTCACGTGATATCAGGTGATTGTGATGAGGTTAACGAGCAAAGATTGAGGATCATGTTGATATATGTCTGCATAGCTTTCTGCATGTCTCAGAAAATTCCCAAAGTATCAAAAAACTGACAATTCTCGTCTCTTCGTGTGGACTGTATGTGTTTCAGCAGGACATAAAGCTTGAAAATACAGGTCACAACAATGTGAATAGTGTCATTCAACTGAGTAACCACCACCGTTATAGGGTCCAAACATGACACACCAGGAAACAACATGGGGTGGGGTTTCAGAATGCTCACAGATGTTCCTTTATGTACCCTATCCCTATCTTGTCTCTCTTTTTATACGATCCATGTATTGTTATTCAGGTTTTTGTACTACTGTACTGCTTAGTTTGTTTGCTCTAATGCCGGAGATTAATATCTTTCACAAAGGTGTTGAGTTAAACACACACATGTGTGCCGATTACGATGCATAGCTTTTTATTGTTAACCCTCGAGGTGTATGTGCAGCAAAGGTTACAGTACTTGGTTTGTACCTTTGTCAGTCCGACTGTCCTTCCATCCGTTTGCCTGCTACTACGTTTTCTGCCACCACCCGCCACGAGACAACAACATAGCAATACCAACAAGTTCATTGTGACACTGGTTTGATTATATAAAGTGATTTTCGTGTGTTCAAAAGTTATAGCACGAAAAGAAAGTAAGCAGACAAACATGAAAATTAGCACTGGCTTGCCTCGACCTGGTCTGCTTGCTCTGTGTACCTCAGAGATATAAGAGATCACAACAAAGGGCATGTATCCTGCATGATATCTACTAGTGTAGCAGTCCCGTATCAGACTCTCCGTGAGCTATGAGCGGGAGACTACGTGTAACTAATAGCCCAGCCCATCAATATAGCTGCATGTATGTGAGAACTACGAGGTAGAAAGCAAAGGCACAACAACTACACCCAGGACAGCTCTTTATTTCAAAGGAAAAAAAGCTGCCGTAGGTGGGATTCGAATTCACGCTGCAGTCTAGGCAAGCGCTATACAAAATGAAAGGCACTGAAGTGCTAACCTTCGGCGCAGTGGGCATGATTAATTTGTATACACAGCAAGGTGAAGATGCGGATGACGTACACGCTATACCGTACGCATGTGCGGTACTGTTAATTGGTGGGCTGGTCCAATTTTACAGTTTTACTGACTCGTGGTCAGTTACCAACTCACTGAGAGTCGGACACAGGCTTGCTACACGGCTAGATAGCACGCGGGAGTCGATACTCGCCCTGCGTTGCAACTTCTGGTGCCTCCAAGGTACGTAGAGCTGGCCGAGGTAAGCCAGTACTAATTTGCATATTAGCTCCTTCACTTTGTTTCACGTTATAACTTTCGAACGCAGCACTTTTACCAAAATCGCTATTTTTAAAAATAAAGCCAGTGTGGCACTGAACCAGTTGGTATCACTTTTTGGTCGTCTTGTTGCGTGTAGCGGGAGAAAACGTAGTAACAGACAGACAGGCGGACGGGCGGATGGAATGACAAACTAAGTAGTATAACCCTCGCTGTGCATGCGCACCGAGGGTTAATGAGCTACCAGGGTCACTTATTCATGATATTAATGACGTAGAACCGCAAGCCAAGCAGCTCCGGGAGGAGGGCAGAACGCCTGTGACGATCTCTGGGTACGAGCACCAGACACTTGCACCTTGCCGTAACCATCCTGAAAAAGTTGCTCATGACAACGCCACAACGGGCCTAGCAAGGAGTATCCACAAACATGCAGGGTGCATCTAGCTTTGTCTCGAGGTTAGCCAGCCCCTCTCTCTAAGGGCTGGCTACACGAGACTACATCTAGCAAAAACTGACTGTCTTGCTCATTCATGCCATGCACCGTTCCTGGACGCGGCTGTAGTCTAGACCTCGGAAACGCAGCATTACTAGCTGTGTCTACAGCAATGCATATGTGGCTCTTGCAAAGTCTCTCCCTACCCAAATCAACGTTGTCTCACGGAGCAAGCCCATACAAAGGAGCCGACTCCGCAAGACTGCAGGAAGAACGAAGGTGTGATATCGAGGCCACGTGTGTGCGCGCACATAAGGAAACACACTTGACACTGCTGAGTTAGCAGCAAATGGCGTCGGTTCAGTGTCACTGTATGGAAGAGCTCCACGATCTGCTGTAGTGACGTGTGACATAAAAGAAATGATCGCTTGATGTCTGTGCACACCTCTGGTGAATCTGGAGTTATTGTGAAAAAATTAGTGCTTCAACTGGTTCCGGTAAGGAGATAGCGGGTTTAACGAAGAAGATGAAGAGAACATTATCATTATGATGATGACATGAAATTCGTGAAAGATGCATGAGCGAATTCTCGCGTGGAGGACTGAAGATACATATGAGGTATTGGGGCACATGTATAGCTAGGTATGAGCAAGTAGACTGTTACTAGTGTGTCTTGATGGCCTAGGGAGTCATTCCCACTGAGTTTTTATACGTTTTGTACGCGGAACACATGAGATTTGACCCGTGCCATCCCTATATAGAGCGTCTAATTCATATCACTATGCCCTTGTAACATATCCAGCCTCATATCCCCCTAACTCCTTTTTTCTACCTGTCCTAAATGAACACCCGAAGATATCACATCCATAATGGACTTAAATGCAGCAGCCTGTGTCCCAACCTCCAACCAGACACTATATTCAATAGTATACCAACATGAAGATTCACCTTGCCCTGGTGAAAAACCACGATGAAGTAGCCCAGCCCATCAATTAGAGGTTTAGACCTGCGCATGCGGATGGGTGCAATGCTGAATGATGAAAAGTTCATGCTTACAATTGTCTTCTTGCTGACAGTATCTTTAACAGCAGTGCTTGATTACTTTCTGTTTTTTTTGCAACAGACAGTGAAAAATTTCATATGGATCTCAAGGCAGTAACATTGTGAATGTGGCAGATACTGACTTCTCTACCTGAAGTATGTAAAAACTTTCTGGTTTATAACATACGTAGGTGAACAAGATCGATTTTTTATTTACGCATGTTAAATCGCTCAATTAGTAATGTGTTAAGAAACCAGACACAGATTAAATCAACATGCAAATTTGCACAATTATGCTTCTCGCATAAAACATAGGCATTTTTGACAATAAATTCCGAGGTTATGAGGGTATTGAATACAAATTTGCTGTTAAATGCGACTGCAATTAGTTGATCCACAGGAGATAGGTGATTATATTTAGAGTAAGGTGTCAAAGTTGAGCAGGTAGTGTGAGTGAGACTATACTATGCCATAGAGCACAGTGGTTTGACGTTTGCCTTTGTGTAGTAGATTCCAACCCCTTCCAGCTGAGTTGCCATTGTAGCTCAGTTGGTAGAACCCTTGCTTAGACTGCAGAGTGTCGTTGGTTCGAATCCTTCTTCGAGCTGTCCTGGGTGTAGTTGACTTGTTTGCCTTGCCTTGCCTTTTTACCTCTCTACCAAGTTGTTGAGACATGAAACTTATCACATCTTACATGACTTCTTGTGTTGGTTGGTTTTCATCACAAAGGTGGCAAGTACTTCCTTACAAATATAAATGTTTACCTTTTTACAAAGCGGACATGGTTTTGTATCCTGTGCCTTTCCGTTTACACAGAACCTTATCTGTGCATGTTCTTCAGTGTTATCGCAACTGAAAAAGAAAATAAAGTCAATGTCAAAAAGGGAAGAACTTTGGTAAAAGAAGCAACTCTTGTTTTGCCACCACCGTACTAGTAGGAAACCTCAACATGTACGTTTGGATTAGAAAAAAAATGAAAGGAGTGCTGTATGCATAAGAGACGGTGTTGTTGATATAGTTACAGAGCAGCCAAGCTTGCCACCTGTGTAGAGTACGTACTTATACAAGTGTACAGCACATCCCTGTTATGCTTTATTGAACCGTGGTTGAAACGACATGGAACTAAGACTGTCTGAGGCTGCTGTGGTGTCTACCAATCAGAGCTGCTCTGACTACAATCCCCAGGATAAGAAGGCTGCTGTTAACCTGGGGTGCTTGCAATTCCTCGCAACACCCAGGGTAGAAAGAAGGCCACTTACTGACGTGGCCCACTGCTAGCTTCAAAGAGCCAGGATTGCTCATCTCCTGGCTTTCACACATCTAGTACTTTTAAAACTGTGGTGCATAAGCAATACTGTGAAGCTTTGATCTGTAGAAAAACTAAAGCATAAACAGTTTTACTACAGTTTAAAGTGCAAACCCAAGGCCCAAGTAACGCATTGGTTAGCGCACAATTATTCAGTCGCATGTGCAAAATTGGGATGGGCTGGGTAGGGCTGGTCTGAACGGAAAAAATGTGCTATACAGTCTTTCCGGTGGTCAACGTCGCGTGGGACATCACTTTCGTCTTGGAGATGCTCCATTTGATTTGGTCTGGGTTGGGGGTTACTGTTGTTGTGTTCAGTGAAACCTTTGGTTCTGATGAACTCTGACTGGGGGTATGACAGGTACAGGATCAGGTGACCCTCCAACAGTAGGGTCTACCATCAACAGACATCTCGGTTCAGTATCAGTTGATGGTGATTTTCCAGCTGTGTCATCAGAGCAGTATGACGTTTGACCTGATCCCAGTAGAGGAGACCCTGAAAGTCCTGGCAGCCAGCCTCTCCTTGACCCAGAGGAACAATGAGGAATGAAATCTCTGCTTATCACTGAGAAAGCAATATACCAAGAGACCTTCTTGATTACCCCTCGGCGCATATGTGCAGAGTACTTGATCTGTGTGGGTGTCCATCTTTTTGTTTGTTTGTCTGCAGCTTGCAGGCTATGAGGCAGCCAATGAGCGATTCCAACGGCTTCAGAACTACGCGAGCCTGGCAATAACAACTGAGTTTCGAAAGATATGCCGTGAAAACAAGCGAAAAAGTCAATCGCACTGGGCTTACCTCGACCTGAGCTGCTCACTTAGTGTATACCTTGGAGGCACAAGAAGGCAAACAAAGGGCTTGTATCGACTCCCACAAGCTATCTGCTAGTGTAGCCAGACTCTCCGCAAGTATATAACTTGCACGGAGAGCACACGTAAATGCATGCATACCAGTTTATCAATTAGCGCTTCCGCGCATGGGCAGTGCGCATGGTAAAGTGTTTTTCATTGAGGCTCTCCCATGCTTTGAGGAATTTTGTTGAAGGCTCAGGTTGCGGAAATGCTACTGATCTGCTAGCCAGGTTGCTGAAACATAAGCCTGACTCTCCAAAATGGGAGTTCAGACTGTCTATACCTCTCACTCCACAGCTGGACCCTGAGACAGCCGCAATGTGTACCTGCTCTTTGGAGTACTCAGTGCAAGCAATGGGATGCAAAACATAGCCGCAAAATAGCAGCTCAGGCTCTCTCTAGTGGGATGTGTAGACACATCCTGTTGATGTGTAAAAGGCTACAGGGTCGAAGTCCTGCACACTTTCACTATCATTCACAGAGAAAGATGAGGAGCAAGAGGTAGAGTGTGCAGGGGTGTAGCTAACGAACTACAGAGTGTAAGTGTAAGCCGATTTTCGAAGCATGGGTTTTGGTATCTACTGGTGGAAGGTGCCAACAGTTGCTCCACAGGGTCAGGTGCATAGAGATCACCTGAACTAACGTCAGAGTGTGTGATGTAATACTGTTTAAGTCTTACTGTAACAGAGACAATCACAGACACTAACAGCCATATTCTCTCCTTCAAAGTAACCACCTGCATGCTTCTAGAAGCGTAGATTTGCGAGGTAGACAGGAATGTTTCGCAGCAAAAATTTTTTCACCAACTTCAGTGCACAATTTTCCGGGTGTTTCTGAACTTGAAGCGTACTTTGTGGTTGGTGTTTGCATTCGAGAATATCCTTCACACATATCCGGACAAGCCCCTGATGGGTCATCATTGTCAGTAGTAGAAAAAATAACTTTTTCCAAATGATCAAGAGTTGATGGTGACGTGCGGCCAACATAGAGACTATGTCTGACTGGGTGGCTAGGTTTAGGTTCATTCAACTCACTGCGTACAATATCTTGACCACTGATATCATTAGTTCGAGCCACATAATCAGCATTTTGGGGATCATGTACAGTGATCGTTATATTTTCACAATTCCAGTCCTCATGAGTGAAATCCAAATCTTCATCTAGGGATAGAAAAATAAGCAACTAAAACACTAAAGTGCAAACCCTCAGTGCCCTAGAAAAGTCTAACTGTACACATTTGCAGTACTGTTAATTGATGGCTAGGAAATGCATTCTACTTGAGGTCCAGCACAAATGCCTCATGGAGAGCCTGACATGCACTTGTAGTCCAACTTCAAACAACCCGGTGCTAGGAATATACGCTGCATTCTGAGCTGTGGGCTGGGGGCTGCACCGGATCAGTATTGGACAGGAAATCTTTATCACAACATCTAACGCTAGGCGTAGTGCAAATTGTCTGGCATCCAAAGTTTACACAACAGTCCATTAGTGCAGGATGACGCAGCAGAAATTCAGCATTGTGATTGGCTAGTTGGACTACAAATCAGTTAACGTCACGCGTCTCGGCGCGTACAGGAGATCCGGCTGTCAAAAATTATGTTTTTCATATGAACCATCAATAGGTATTGGACATGCTTCTCCAGCAGTTTGCTTAAGATAGACAGAAGAGAGATAGGGAAGTGGAGTTCAAACTATAGTGTTACCACGACGAATGGTGTACGTCAAGTACTGAGATGGATATGTAGCTATTGAATTGTTGTCTGACATCAATTCATCTGACATCCATGCAACCTCTACTTTCCCCAAGGTTCAGTCCTGGGGCCACTACTCTTCCTGATTTATGTAAATGGTGCTACTGATGTTGTATTATCACCTGGGGTAAGAATTGCACCCTATGCTGATGATATTCTACTTCAAGCCAATAAATGACGCTGAGGACATTATGCCACTACTGCGAGATGTAACTCCTTGTTACAGTGTTCGCAGATCTCTAACGTCCAACACTGATAAATTTATGATTGTGATGAGGAAAAGAAATATTTTACATTCACCTGCTCTATTTATTGGCTATTGTTAGTCTTTCACTACACATACCTTGGTATTACTTTTAATGTCTGATCTCTCCTGGAGCAAGCACATCCAAGAGTTACATATGTATTATACCAGAGCTAAGAAAATACTTGGTCCTCTCTACTGAACGTTTTATCTTCACACATCTTCTACAAATCATCTGCAGCTGTATGTCTCTCTTATTCGGCCATGTCTGGAGTACGCATGCGAGGATTGGAGTCTTTTTTGACTTCAAGATAATGAGAAACTTCAAAAATTTGCTCTAAGACTGTGTGAAACAATGGGACCTAGATTACAGTTGCTGTTGTTTATCTGCAATCTTCCTTCGCTAGCTATGCGTTGACATCAATTTGTATTATGTATAAGTTCGTTAATGACCTGATGGATCCCCCCCCCTAATGTGTGTATACAATGAGCCACTTCTCTTCAGTTAACATACAGCTGTCTATATTAACAAGCTTTCTCCCCTACAAACTCATTTTCTCATTTGTGCAAAATACCTGCTCACAATAGAACAAGTTACGTACCTCTTGATTTAAGATCATCTGAAGATCTTATATCGTTTAAATCCTACTAGCTTTTGACTATGGTGTTTGATCAATTCGCTGGTGACACCCACCCATGGTTCGAGCAGAAGCCTCTTGACACACACACAATGTTTGTAAAGCAAAATTCTTCCTCACGCAACTCTTCATATCTTACAATCAATCATTGGTTGATGTATATCATGTAAGCGATTTTGACGTCATTTGAGCATGGTCAAAAGCCTAGTTACACACTTTTTATTGGGGTTTACTGCGAATACAGCGGGCAAGCGCAGCGAGATTTGCGGTAGTTATGTGTGTCTGTCTGTATGTCCATCAGATATCAGTCAGTCAGTCAGTCAGTCAGTCCGTTACCCAATCTCACTCCTCGGGCCATCAAACGCTCCACAAACGATGCCATGTATTCAGCATCGGATAAAGGTCGAAAAAATATATGTGGGGTTTTCTCTAACACTGCTGTGTTCGGGAGTTACGGGATGAAACACGAACAAAAAAGGTCAGACTCTCCGCGAGCTACTAGCATGGAGACCACGAGTAAACCTGTACTAATGGCCCAGCCCATCATTTAGCGGTATGCATGTGCAGTTCACCGACGGATTGCACTTTAGCCCTTTTCTTTGACTCTGTTTTCACGCCACCAACTTTTGTTCATAATCGCCATAATTTAAAATCAAACCAGTGTTGCACAGAATCCGTTAGTATCACTTTTTGGCTGGATTGTTGCGCGTTGTGGGGTTAACAGACAGACATACACACAAGTTTACGAACCAAGTCCTCTAACCCTCGCTGCACATGTGTGCTTAGGGTTAACAAACCAAGTAAACAGAACATACCTGACACTGGAATATCAAATGGTAGAGATATGTCATTTCTGCAAATAAAAATAAATAATTATGCAGTAAGCCACTACATAAAAGAGTAAGCACATCCCACAAAGCAGGTAGAGAACATGGGAATAAAAGGTTTTAGACCGCAGTCACATTCAAATGATCAGTAACATTGCAGAAATGTGAGTGGCTGATGTCTTATAGACACCTCTTTACAGGAGTCTATTGGCGTTCCCAGGTGGTCTACAGCAAATCTTCCATACAAAACAGTGATTGTCATATGTTGTTTCTGCACAAAGCGACAGCTTCCATGTACAGTAAGAGTAGAGGGCTTGCCTGGTAGAGCGCTTGTAGAAGGCGTAGCAAGAAATCTCTCGACAGTCCCTGGGCTCCTGAGTCAGACATGTGTTTCGCTTGAAAAAAAAGCATCAGTCTCCCAGCACAGCTAGCACAACGGGTGAGAGAATGAGTGGCATTTTTTTTTTATGGAGCTGGGGGTTTACTTGGAATTTTAGCTCTGCTTTCGAAACCTATTTTTGCTTCTAGTTGTTGTCTTCTGCTACTACTGTTGGTGTCTGGAGGGAGAGGAATCTATCAGCTACCATTGTCTACTATGTACTCTTGGAGGACTTTGGTAGCCTATTTCAAACTACAGCGTGATTTACAATTAATGACGCTTCAGTGAATGCAGCTTCCCTCTGCTAAAGACTGGGTTGTGTTACAATAAACAGGCTAAGGTGAATGTAATTTTGTGAGGAATGCCTAAAAGCTTGTGAACACTAAAAATTACGGGTGAAGCTCGCGGATATAGGATTATCGGTTCTATCGGGAAGTGTTGCTTGGGAGGGTGATCATGTCAGGTTTAGTACGTTACTGCCTAAGAGCCTTAGTAAGGCAGTTGTGTCGCAAATTTAAGACTGTCTTTGGAAGATTGGCTGTAGATGTGTGTTAGATGAAACCAGCCACGCTAAAGAGGCTGCACATATTGGCATTCATGTGTTAATTGGTTTTCTCAGCTAGCTGATAGTGAGGATGAGTGTGCAGCTGGTGTGCCTGAAGTCAGTGAAGTAAATCTTTCAGTTGTTAGTCAGAAGATTAGGGGCCAGCCAGAACAGAAGGCTAAGGGTTGGAACATGTAATTTTTCAGGCCTTTGTAGTTTGCGTCAACAGACAGAGGTAGGGGAGCTTTTGAGAAGACTCAAAATTGATGCAAAGCAATATTGGGAGAGAGAGGGAAAGACAGTTGCTGTGAAGGGACGGTTTGAAAAGCCTAGTGAGAATAAGAGTAGTCGTAGGGGGGGAGGATGGGATGGGAGGGTAGCATGTATTGAATTTACATGCCCACATATAATACAGATATTGACGATAGTTGAGGACACACTTGGATTCATGCAGAAGGGAAAGGCAGTTCCTCTTGGTGATTTTAAATCGAGGATGGGTAGATCTACTAATGTTGAATCAAATACGCACATGGTCACACATACAGCACGGTCATTCACAATGATTATTCCCCCACCCCTTTGGATTAAACCCCTACAGGCAGTACCTTTGCTAAACCCACCAATTGTACAGTAAAATGTCGGATTTCTACCGCCTCAATATAAAAATGCAACCATTACAACACAATTACTCTCAATCAGATTTGGAGGGTTATGCTCATTGCTCTCCAATTTTACAGTAAACTTAAATGCTGCTTAGCGAACACAGTCGACATTTACAGCCCAAAAAGCTGTGCCACAGTACTTAGTTACTTCAGAATAGGTACCTGTCCAGTTCCAGCTTGATTCTTCTTTGAAAATATGCTTGTTTCTGCAGTTTTACTCTAGCTGAAGCCATGGTCTTTTTCATCCTAGAGAAGAGAGTATGATACCCACACATTCGAACAAAGGTTAGGAACATAACCCTCCAAATCTGACAAAATGTACATAAGCAAGCAATGTCCGTTTGAAGCATGTCGTCATATATATCTATTGCACTACTGCATGTCTCAACAACTTGGTAACGAGGTAGAAAGGCAAGGCAAGGCAAGTCAAACAAGTCGACTACACCCAGGACAGCTCTTTCTTTTCAAAGAAAAGAAGAAGAGCTGCCTTGGGTGGGATTCGAACCCACGACACTTTGCAGTCTAGGCGATCGCTCTACCAACTGACCTACCACGAGAACTCAGCTGGTAGGGGTTCGAATCTACAACACGACACAACACAAGGCAAACCTCAAACCACTGTGCTACAGCACAGTAAACTCTCACTCAGTATGTAGGAGCAGACCGGGGTAATTAAACCACCAATGACGCCCAACTCCAAACCGAGTATACGCAAACTTGGTAACGAGGTAGAAAGGCAAGGCAACTCAAACAAGTCAACTACACCCATCACATACACACAGTCTTGTCTCTTAACTTTAATACCATCCCTACACTCACCATTTTAATTTGAACTTACTTGTCTTCTTTTTACCTCATTCACATGCATGGTGTGCAAGTTTAACAGAAAGATTCAAAGTGAGGAATATAGGGATGCCATAAAAAGCAAAGAGACATGACAAGCAGTAGTACAGTGAATGATGGTTACATATTTCAAACTGGCATTGCTTGTTCATGTACATTTCCTCCACATAAGCCACATTATCACCACTTTTACTCACAACTTTATGGTATAAAGTGTGAGGACAATGGTGAAGGGATTCACTGGAGGGCCAAGAACGCAACAGTGTAGAAGCCAACATGGAAGTATAAGACTGCACACAATGCAGTCACTACAAAAAAAACTGAGGAGCTGCCAGAGAGGACAACACCTGTGCATTATATGCTCAGGAAACGAGTCATACTATGAGGACAATAGGGCTGCATACTCTATGAATTATATCTACTAACACTAGTCAGAAAACTTTTTTGGGCAAAACATTTCGACTGCTCTGCAGTCCTCATCAGTGGCAAAAGTACAAAAAGTAGGCAATGGCTGGCATGAGAGACAGAGGAATGAAAACAAAAAATCAAATGTAACTAAGAGAGAAAAGCAAGAGGCAAAATTAGCAAGGTAGCTACGTACGTAGGTTTACAAAGGTCAAAATATTAATTTAAAAAAATAGAGATAATAAAAAAGGGGGGTTATGAAAAGATGAAGGATAGAAGAAGAAAGAAACAGTTCAGTGCAAACAGCGATATACAGGTGGAAGGATGTCTCCGTATGTGCCACGACTCCAGGGCACACCTTCGGAACTGGTTGTTCTCATGAAGGATTGGGGTAGATTTGAAGTCTACTTGATGGCCCAATTTCCAAACATGCTCAGCCACAGCAGACACATCACTCTTCGCATGTTTCACTGCTGCCTTGTGCTAGCTTAGACGCGTTTCCAACAGGCGGCTTGTCAGGCCAACGGAAGGAATGCAGTAGACTACGTTGGCTTGTTTGAGAGGAGGACCAGGGTGCTTGACTCTGACCAGTTGTTTTAGAAGGGTAGAAGCTGGCCTGTATACAACCCAAATTCCGAGAGGATACAGAAGACGTTGTATTGCCTCCGACAGACCCCTAACGTAAGGAATTGCAATAGATAACCTAACAACATTTTATCTGGTATGTCAGGCATCCTGTTTCTCACCCTATGCACGAAACTGTTTGGATAGTTGTTGAATTTGAGCATAGTGTCTTATGTTCGGTAACTGTAAGCTAATGGCTGCTTACGCCTGAAGCAGGTAATGGCTGCTGATGCCTGAAGCAGGGGGCAGTACAGACGTAATACACTGATGACATCCACTCTGTGTGTCTGTGTTGTACAATTAGGTTTTGGCATATACACAGTTGTGGTTTCATTGGCAGGCTTTAGTAATCAGACTACAATATTAGGTAAGTAACGTGCTAGTGGGCAAAAAAAATGGAGGCGTAAAATATACGCACGCGATGCCTGTGTACGCAGCTGCAGTTAGTCACACACCATACACACAACCTCGCAAACGTACTGCCTGTGCAAACCAACAGCAGGTTAGCTAACACGTTTCCCGAACTTACTACTGGGAAGGGACGGGCGACAGTGTGCATGCGGCGTCAGGACTACGCCCCCTGCTCAGCGCATGCTCACTGCTGAGTTAGCAGGAAATGGCGTTGCTCAGTGTCTCCTGTGAAAGAGCTCCTCGGTGTACCTAGTGACTTGAGACACGAAAGAAAAGATCGCTTGGTTGCCGTCCACACCTCCATCGAATATGGAGACGTTTAGTGAAATGTTCGGCACTGCAAATGGTTCCGGTAAAGGTTTACTGAAGAGGAAGAATTATGATGACAGGAAAAATCGTGGAATCGCATATGAGCGAATTCTTCCATGGAAAACCGAGGGCACGTATGAAGTCTTTGGGAATTAGAGCATCGGAAGACGCTTTATATACGTACGTACAAAAACACACTAGCAGTAGTCTACGGGCCCATATATATTATATTATATAGAGTGTATTATTTGCCATTTATTAGGTATTCGCTCATTATGACCATGTTTTTTATGACCATGTGCATCAGACTGATATGTCAGAAGTTGGATAGATTTGATTGAAACTGTGAAACATGAAACCCTCAAATGTACGGACGATAAGCCGTGTCATTCCTATATACTAAGTAGTACACTACCATACTTGCAAGAGCCATGAGTTCTGGTATGATCACTAAGTACAGTAGTACTTAGTATATAGGGACCGGCATGGTACCTAGCATCATTTTCTTTAAAATTACTTATTCACTCCTCAAACTTGTTAACGGTAGCATGCATGGAGATGAAACTTGGTACGCATGCGTATTATTTCATTTCCACATTATTTGAACAATGAATATAGCCTCAGGCATTTACTTCTTCACTCGCTAACGGTAGCACTCATGGAGATGAAACTTGGTATGTATGAGAGTTTACTGTGCCATAGCACAGTGGTTTGAGGTTTTCCAGGTGTTTTGTTGTGTTGTAGATTCGAACCCCCCAGCTGAGTTTCCCTGGTAGCTCAGTTGGTAGAGCGCTCGCCTAGACTGCAGAGTGCCGTGGGTTCGAATCCCACTCAGGGCAGCTCTTCTTCTTTTCTTTGAAAAGAAAGAGCTGTCCTGGGTGTAGTTGACTTGTTTGCCTTGCCTTGCCTTTTTACCTCGTTACCAAGTTGTTGAGACATACATATGACATCGTTTCCATGATGACTACAAATGGTTTCAGGTATGCATAAAATCTTTTCCATTACAACAATAGCCATCTTTTCCTATTAATTTTATAGGGGGCTCGCCCCCTTTCACAGTGATATACGTAGTAGTATATAAAAATTAGTGGAGACAAGTAAATAAAAAACCTGCGGATTTAAAAAAGAGGCATATAGGGATGGTATAAAAAGAAAGGTAGACAACATAGAGAAGGTATACATGAAGCAATGAAGCATCCTGACACCCTGACCCCATCACACAATCCCTATATTGTTACATAGGTGAAGTATTAAACATTCAACATTACAAAATAGTCAGGACTTACAGCTAGAAAATAGAAAAAAGGCATGCTATGTAACCAAGAGTAGAAATGGAGCTTACGAGTGCCACACCAGGCAACAATAATAGGAATTGTGTGATGGGGTCGGGGTGTCAGCGTGCTCAAATCTGTTCATTAACCATGCTTCATGTATCCCATCCTTCCCGTCTCCCTTTCTTTTACCATCCCTATATGCCTCTTTTTTAAATTCACAGGATTTACTTGTTACATTTGTATAAATTATGTGTCACAAACATAGTGCAGAAAATTGCATCGTGCATTCTCTCGTTCGACTGTTTTTGAAGTTGCTAAAACATGAATAAGAAATGCCCCTCCCAATATGCAAAGAATATCCTTGAGGGCAGGGTATGGCAAAGAAACAGAAAATGGACATTAATACAGGTGACAGACCTTGCAATGTTTGATTTCAACTCCTCAATAAGAACTTCATGATGTTTGCTGACTGCAGAGAGAACTGCTATTTCACTTTTAAAAGCTGAAAATGATCAAAGAACACAAGTTCAAATGTCAAACTCCTCTGAATGACACAAAAATGACAAAAGTTAGGCATATTCCTCTCAAACCTCTGACATTTCACCAACTAGTGGCAAGATGACATCAGACATGGGCATGTGCATAGTAAACAGAACAACAAAGACAAGAGTAGAAGTGAACCGAAGTGAAAATGAAAAGCACGGAAGTGCAAACCCTTGGCGAACTGCGCATGTGCGATACCGCTAATTGATGCACTGGGCTATTAATATGCGTTTACTCGTGGTCTCCATGCTAGTAGCTTGCAGAGAGTCTGGCACGGGCTAGTAGATTAAGGTATACAGACCGAATAGTGCGGCGCCTAGAGCATAAAACGGTAGTATATTTAGTTGGCAGGCGAAGCAAGCCTGCCTAGTCGTCTGAATGCGCAATTTTTCCATCTGCTAACTGACACATTCCGCAATGTTTACGTAATTCTAAATAAGCGTGAAAACAGGAAAACATTTAACTGGGCTTCACTCGCCAAAAATGCGTTGCGACAATGGGCATGGTACCCAGCATCATACAAAATCACTAAGTACTGTAGTACTTTGTATATAGGGATGGGCATGGTATGGAGCATCATACAAGATTATTCGAATTACAAGACAGTGAATAAAGGGAGGACGGTATAAAAAGGAAAGAGACAAGACAGTGAACGTGATGCCGTATTAATATGGATAA
The DNA here is from genome assembly GCA_030341885.1 of Geodia barretti. NCBI lineage: Eukaryota > Metazoa > Porifera > Demospongiae > Tetractinellida > Geodiidae > Geodia > Geodia barretti. The sequence continues at coordinate 17,159 of CASHTH010003012.1, forward strand.
TTGCTACATACCCCACAAACTGGCATTGCTCACTTGTCCTCTGCACAAGCTATATACTGTTGTGCTCCCACGCATAATGTGCAGCTATGACTCACTTTTCACATACTACACGACGGGCAATGCACAGGTGTTGTGGATTGTGTGCATTCCATGTTCGCTCTTTTACAATCATGAGTTCTTGCCCCCTACAGAATCCTTCACCTTTTCCTCACACTTCACATTACTTGCTAAACAAAATAACTGAACATTTTACTAAAAAGAAATTGTATATAAGAAATATTTCCTTGAACAAAATTATTGCTCGAATTCTCTTATGATAAGAGTATATGCTATCATTTCCTATAAGATTGCTGTTGGTCTTATAAGATTCTTATGTTTTTTTCCATAAGGGAACTTATGTTGTGAGAAGAGGTGACAATAGAAGGCTTGTGTGAAAAATCTACACGAGCACACAATGCGATATCGAAGTATGTAATCTGGCATCAAGTCATCCCTGTCTTGTCTCCTTGATTTTATACCATCTCATTTTCACCATGCATTAGTTGTTGTTAACCCTCGGCGCGCATGCGCAGCGAGGGTTACTGTAGTTGGGTTTGTCTGTGTGTCTGTCTGTTACTCTCAATCTCACTTCTCGGGTGTTTGTTCGTCTCAGAAAGGACACGATCTACTTAATGGGCAATGAAGGTCAGAAATTTCGAACGCCTTTCTCTGAAACTGCTCCGTTGCAAAGCTAGAGCATAGAGCGCTTCCAGCATTGTATGGCTGCCATTTTATCGCTGGCGGTAATGCGCATGCGCTTATATTTAGCACAGGCTTACCTCGACCGGGTCCGCTTGCTCTGTATCTTGAAGATACAAGAAGTCACAACGAATGGCGTGTATCGACTCTCGCGTGCTATCTACTACTGTAGCTAGCCCGTGTCAGACTCTCTGCGAGCTACTTCGCCGAGGGTTTGCACTTTAGTGCTTTTCATTGGGTCTGTGTGTGTGTGTGTCTGTCTGTCTGTCTGTTACTCTCAATCTCACTTCTCGGGTGTTTGTTCGTCTCAGAAAGGACACGATCTACTTAACGGGCAATGAAGGTCAGAAACTTCGAACGGTTTTCTCTGAAATTGCTCCGTTGCAAAGCTAGGGCGCATCCAGCATTGTACGGATAATGCCGGTAGACGCCACTTTATCGCTCCGGAAAATGCGCATGCGCTTATATTTAGCACAGGCTTACCTCGACGGGTCCGCTTGCTCTGTGTATCTTGAAGGCACAAGAAGTCACAACGAATAGCGTGTATTGAGTCTCGCATGCTATCTATTACTGTAGCTAGCCCGTGTCAGACTCTCTGTGTGCTACTAGCGGGAGACCGCGAGTAAACGCACACTAATAGCCCAGCCCATCAATTAGCGGTACCGCACATGTACAGTTCTCCAAGGGTTTGCACTTTAGTGCTTTTCATTAAGGTTGTACTAATGAGGGTTGTATATGTGTTTGAAGATCTATCGGTCATGGCATTGGCATATAAACAATATAGCTCACTTGATTGGTCCATACAGTAATGTATGGCCTTGGGCTATTGTTGTTGTTTACATGTAAACAACAATGTTTAATATGACATGTTGTCACGCGTATCTCAAAAACCATTCAAGATATGGAGATGAAACTTTGCACAAAGATTGGAATCTATGACAGGCCGTGCAAGAGCATTTTAATTTCAATTTTGTTTACATGTAAACAACAGAAAAAAAATAGCCCCAGGCAATACATTACGATAGAGACAAATAAACTGTGCTAACTAGGTAAAGCTAATACCCAGAGTGATAAAACTTTGTACACATATGTGATAGGCTCTGAGAAAACGACCCTTATCACGCACGTAGTATTATTGTAGTAGCGGAGGTTTTACGGCGAACTATGTAATTCACCGATTCCCGCTTCTCCCCGTATTCTAGTACCTCTGTCTATCGTCCATAACCTGCGCAAGTTTGACGCACTAACTCCGTTCCGTTCCGTAGTTATGGCCCAGGGTACCAGGCAAGTACCGTTACTCGTGCCGTCGTAACGCGGAATTACAAGTAAACGTAACACGGGAATAATTTGTATAAGGAACGTAATAATACAAACCAGAAAAAAGGCAAAACAAAACAAGATATTGTAAGGGTTAGAGTTGTTCAGTCCTGGGTAGAGATGTGGCCTTCTGAGCAAGCCACATCCATTGAGTCCCCTGAGAAGGTTGGGTGGTGGTAGGTGGACCTTGCTCCACGGAGGCACATGATGGCAGATCTGATGAGTGACAGGCTCAGGCGGCATCTCATCCAGTGAAGTGTTGTGCTGTACTGCTGGTTGTGTTTCTCTGAGATGAGTGCTGCTAGTCTCTTGTAGGCTGTTGTTGTTGTTGGCCCCATGCCACCAGAGGTGCTGAATACAAGAGGAGTGAAGGATCCGTGTTCAATTTCTCGAACGCGCTCTTCGTAGGTCCTTCTCTTTTCTCGTTCTTGCCGTTTGTGGCATTGGCTGAGTGTAGATGTTCTGTGCGTTTGTGCAAAAGGGTTGAAAACTCTGATGTCGAAGTAGGCTTGTTGGCGATCTCTTCCCCAGAAGTTTGTTGCAACAACATCGAGGCGGGCGCCTTCTTCTCGGTTGGCTGTTCTGTGGCGCAGTTGCTCTCCGGTGACTGGTTGAAGGTGAGGTTCAGTGCTGACATTGTGGCATACTTCCATCATGATTTCTGCTGTAATGTCTCGGAGTTGGTTGTGTCAGATTTGCGGGAATCCTCCACGAGAGCAGCTAAGTGCGCGTTCGACTGTAAACTTCTGGTTGCAGATGCAGTGAGATGGGAGGTTTGGTGGGTGCCAACCGCACCTGAGACAGAGCGCGTCTCTGAATGCTCCTTTATGGAGAGCAAACCCGTGTTCGGCTATCGGTAGGGTGGTGCGCCAGCTTGATGCCCCTTTCTCTGTTGCTGCGTCTATAGCTCTTTTCAGAGTTGGTGGGAGTTTTTCTTTGATTTCATTTGCTTCTCTGGCTTCTTGCTGTTTACGAACTTTTTCGAGTTCTGTTCTTTGCTTGTTGTTGTGCTGCTCTTGCCTGGGGTGGATATGATTTTGACTGGCTCAGAATGAGTTCCGCGAGTGGGGCTGTGATCTTATCGTATGCTGAGTGATGAAGCTCTGTTCGTTTGGTGGGAACGATGATTCCAAGTCCTCCATGTCGTACTAGTAGGGCTAACAGTTGTCTTTCCAGGTCATTGAAAACATTTTGCCCTGTTACGGTGGGAAGTAGTTTCTGGGAATAATCAAACCTTTTACGGGGTCACGTAAACGGGAATTCCCCTTTACTAAGTTTACCTAGCGGCGTACAATGAATGCGGCCGGATGCACACGCGTGCATAATGTTGTAACACGGACTTGTTACGAGAATACGGAGGTTGAAATTTGACACCGGAAGTTCACCTTCAGACGCGATTTTTCACGTTAGATGCAGCGGAATGGCTTTTGCTCATAACTTCGCAACGGAACGGGTTACGCCCCTGAAACAAACGGCAAACTATAGAGCATTTATTGGACTTTCGGTCTAGCACACAAACGTATTTTGCGGTAAACAACAACAAACAGCCTCAGGCAAAAAAGACATTTATATGGTGTCACTGCCTATATGATGGGTTCTCTCACAATGAAACTTGGTGCACTGATGTAATGTGAATGAAGCAAAACGTCTGAGGCGATAGCTTAAGGCCACTAATATTACATTTTTATGGGCTTATGCCCAAAAATATCCCCCTTTTATTGCACACCATGCATGTGAATGCAGTAAAAAAAGAAAAGTAGACAAACAATTCTTTGACTTAAAAAGTGTGGAATATAGGGATGCCATAAAATGTAAGGAGACAAGACAGGGATGACCTAGTTAACATGATGCAGTAGTACAATGGGTTTATGAGCTCATAAGCGCTGGCACGAATGGTTTTCTTCACAGGATTACCTCAGATTAATTATCTGCACGTCTCGCTCCCAATATCAGGCCAGGCAGGCTGAAAGAAATGTGTGAAGAGTGCATAAGTCAGAAGGAAAGAAAGAAAGAAAGAAAGAAAATTCAGCTCTACCTGTGGGATTCGAACCCACCCACTCGTGTAAAATTTCATCCACACAAGCCCTATATTGTCGCGAAGTACGAGTGTGCTCCCTTGTATGATGCACATCTACACTGCAATAAACGCACATTAGCGACAGCACTCACAGTAACCATCTACTCGGTTTTCAGTTGTGACTGCATTGTGTGATGTCGAAGACTTCTACATTTGCTCATGATGCGTTCTTGGCCATCTACATACATAATCCTTTCACTATTGTCCTCTGCACTTCACTAAACAAACAGTAAAGGTGGCGACGATATAGGGCTTGTGTGGAGGAAATTTAAACACGAGCAAGCGATGTCAGTTCAAAATATGTAGCCATCACCCATTGTACTACTGCATCATGTTCACTGGGTCATCCCTGTCTTGTCTCCTTACTTTTATGGCATCCCTATATTCTACAGTCGAACATTTTTTATTTACTTGTAAAACTTGGTATGCATGAGTATAGCATTAAATAAAGTTTTGTAAGCACCAACAAAAACATAATGTCAGGAACTTTCTTCCAAATTACTTCTTTACATGGAAGCTCGGCCATTTACCAACCTTCCCGCTTGCGACGAGAGGGCGTAAAGGTAAAGATCAGAATAACAGTGCCCAAACGATTTACAGTTGTGCATGGTGGCTTATATAGAGATTAGGGAGACGAGAACATTAAAAAAATTTGTTCGTGGTGATGTAGTTTTGGCTGCCGCCGACTGATCACTCTGAGTGCTGTTGCCGCTTGTTTGCTGTCCCCTATCGCTGTGTTCATTGTTGTCACTTATTTGTTCACTTGCAAGTGGATTTTCGCAGGGCCTTGAATTTCCTCCTTCAAGGTTGCAATCTGGGGGGATCAACTCCAAGTTTGTACCCAATGAAGCAGGTCTTTCTATTGTAGGCATGCAGGGTCGTCTGTCTGGTCTGGGTGCCGCTGTCGGTCGCATTGTGCTGGGGTAGGGCTTAAGTCGGTTGAAGTTAACGGAATTTTTGGGAGAGTTTCTTGATGTTTCGAATTCGGTAGGTCACCTTGGAGAGTTTGTTCAGGATCCGGAACGGCCCTTTTCATGGAGTGTGCAGTTTCCTGGGACTGCCTCGTGGTACTGCTGGGCAGTGGAGCCACACTCTGTCTCCACGCTCAAACGGTTTACCATGGACTCATCATACCGCTCCTTTGTTCTGTCTCATTCTCTCTCTGACTATGCGTTCTCCAGGCTCTGCTTCAATTGTGCTGAATAGCGTGATTGTGTCAATTGTGGTGGGTTTGGTGAGCCATACATAAGCTCTAGGGGCATTTTCACTTGGCGGCCACACATGAGGTAGAACGGGGTAAAATCTTCATTGGCTGGATACTGGTATTATATGCAATACAGAGGTTACAGAGGTGTCAGAGGTGACGGTCCCAGCATGTTGGTTTGTCCTTAACAGCCATAGACAGCATATCTGCCAAGGTCCGTTTGACCAAACCATCCGACTGCGGGTGGTAAGGAGACGTTTGAGATTTTCTGAATTGTGCACACTTCCTTGATGATGTCGGATTCGAAACTTCGTCCTTGGTCTGAGTGCAGTTGCTCTGGTAACCCAAACTGGAAAAAGAATTTATCTGTAAGTTTCTGAGCGACGGTTTTGGCTTCTTGGTTTCTTATACCATATGCCTCGAGTGAAGTATTCACAGGCAACAAGGATGTATTTATTTCTGTCTTCTGATTCATGGAATGGGGCCACTATGTTGACAGCAACAATCTGGAGAGGGTAACTTGGTTTAATGCTTTGGAGCTGCGCCCTTTGCTTCGGGGTTGGGTTTTTCCTTGAGGCACACGTGGGGAAATTTCGGCACCAACCGCTGACATCTGCATGGTGGCCAGGCTAGTCTTTCAATCTTTCCAGGGTTTTTTCCACCCCCAGATGACCTCATAGAGTGCCGTCATGTAGGACCGAAAGGACTTCTTCTTGGAGAGAGTGAGGAGGATCAGTTGGAGCAGCTGAGCATTGTGATGGTTAGGGGAGAGGTATATTCGACACAACGCTCCATTATGTACTTTAAGCTGACCCCTGATCTGGAGAAGGCGCCTCGAGTAACGACTTTGTGCTCCAAGTTCTGACAGTACGTGGGTTCCGCCCTTCCTTGGAGAAGGGGTCCCACTGTTGGGTCAGCAAGTTGTGCCTCTCCGAGTCCTTCGAGTGAAGGAGTTTGAGCAATGCCCAAGAACTGCTGCATCGCTTTCACTGAGCTGGGTACTGGCCAGGACACAAACCTTTTCCTTGTTGGCTGAGTCGGGGGTGACACTACTGTGGGAGATATTATGGCAGAGATACCGTACTTCAGACTTGGAAAAGAAGCATTTGGAGGGTTTGAGTTTCAGGCCTTAATCACTAAAGGCGTTGTATATAGCACGGACTGCAGATGGCATGTTAAGTGCAGCCGAGTATGATGACATCGTCCAGGTACACGAGGCAATGTGACCACTGCAGACCAGATAGCACTAAGTCCATAAGACATTGAAAAGTTGCCGTGACATATCAGAGGCCAAACGGCATTACCCGGAACTGGAAGAGGCCCTCCGTGGTATATACAGAAGGCTGTCTTGGGGCAATCAGTCACCTCTATCTCTACCTGCCAGTATCCGCTTAGCAAGTCTAGGGTACTAAACCACTGTGAACCAGCCAGCTAATGTGTCAAGGTGGTGTCAATATGAGGTAACGGATAGGCGTCCTTCTGGGTCACACCGTTGACGCTGGGATAGTCTACGCAGAACCGCGTAGTCCCGTCTTTCTTATTCACTATATAGGACAATAGGGGAAGCCCAAGGACTTGTAGATCTCTCGATCACTACATTGTCAAGCATCTCAGAAAGGAGTGCTCTCACCTCTTCCTGCTGCTGCGGAGAAACATACCGGACCGGCTGTCTGATAGGCTCTGTATATCCAGTATTGACAGTGTGTTGCGGTTTCCCTGTTCGCCCTAGATTTCCTGAGTCCAGTGATAAAATGTCTGCGTAGCTCAAGAGCAGCTGATAAAATGATTCCCTTTCGACCGGGCAGAGTTCTAATCAGGTCTTTTCGACCAACTTAGCAAGTTGGCGTTTTTGTTGTTCGCTAACTGCGGTTGAGTCTACGTTGCTAATTGCAGCTGTTGCCGGGATGCTCTCTACCCTGTCCAACGTGCCTCTGCGTTTGCTGGCAAATAATCATGACTGATTCCGGAGTTGGGTTGAGGAAACACACAGGTATGCTGGTCGTAGTTGGTTGTGGTTGTAACAGGGACCGAGCAACCATTACCGGTAAAGCCAGTAGCCACTCTCCTTCATTGACTTTTTCGATCCACTTCCCTAAATGTGGGGACTTCAATGGGCTTCTCGAGATGGACATTGATGCCCGCAGTTTCGTCGATGGAGCTGATGGCTGGTATAGAGATAAAATGCGATTGCATTCGGCGAACTTGACCAGCTTGGTGCCTAGGTCGATACTAAACCAATGAAAGTGCAAACCCTCAGCAAACTGCGCATGCGCGGCACCTCCAATTGATGGGCTGGGCCTATTAGTATGCGTTTACTCGTGGTCTCCAGCTAGTAGCTCACGGAGAGTCTGACACGGGCTAGCTACAGTAGTAGATAGCATGCGGGAGTCGATACACGCCCCTTGTTTTAGCTTCTTGTTCCTCCGAGGTACACAGAGCAAGCGGATCAGGTTGAGGTAAGCCAGTGCTAATTAGCAATTGGCTTGTTCACTTGGTTTTCACACCATAACTTTAGAACACAGTACATCTATGAAAATTGCTGTGCCGTGCCATTGGAGTGGCGAACTGTCGGCTCCGACCAGTCTCAGTCAAGACGAAGGTTGCAGTTCCAGGCGGCGAGAGACTCTGTCCCAAGTGTCCTTGCGCAGCAAGGTTACCACCCCACCAGTGTCAACTAGCAGGGACATCATGACTCTGTTGATAGCACACCGGGCGCGGAAACCCCCTGTCGGTTAAACTGGGAAAACGTTAGCCTGATTCTCTGAACCCCTCGACGTTAGGCTCTCCACGCCGGGGGTCTCTAGTTTAACGACTTCTGTCGGGAGAACTGGGGGCAGTTCCTGGAGATATGGCCGGGTTGTCGGCAGGTCCAGCAGAGTCCGGTGAAGTCTCACTGATTCCTTACGTTGCGCGGTATGGCTGCTCCACCCGGGGTCGTCCTTCGGCGGGTTCTACCCTCGACAGAGGCAGCTTGCTGGTTCTTCTCGAGTAAATCAACTCGATCCCATGAATTTTTCAAGCAAAGTTAAACGGGCTTCTCGGAAGAGTTGACGGCAGCCATGGGGACCTCCTCGCTCTTGTCACCGGCGGTGTCGTTGCCGGACTGTACAACAGAAACGGGCTTAGCCGCGGGAAGCGCAAATGACATCATCTCCAACGTGGTAGCTACCGCTTCGTCCAGGCTTTTCGGACGGTGTTGCTTGACACTGAAGGCAACTTGGGATTGGTTGCGACAAATACGACTGTAGGGCGAGGAGTTCACGCGCCTCGGGCTGTGGTTCCAGATAGGCTTTATCCGCGAGTGAGCGTACATCCCTGGCGAAGTGGACCCATCCCTTCTTCCGGCACGTCTCAAATTTGGCCTGATATCAGGTCCTTTCGCTTTTCGGTTCAAATCTCTCATGCAGGGCGTTCATCGCTGAGCTGTTGAATCATATAATAGATAGCACTTTATATCTGCATCAGCTATTTTTTAGCAAGACCACACAGTTGAAGGTGATGGCTGCTGTCGAATCAAAGATTGATAAGTACGTGTACAATATTAAGCAACACACAGTGCATTAGTCGATGCCTATTCCTAAAAATGCAGCTGTGTCTGCAGACAAGATCCAGGTGGATTCATTCCCTTCTTGTTTTCCCCACTTCTATAACTTACATACCATGGAACATTATTTGACATTGTGTTCTTAAAGGGTCGGTAGGATTTTCACACACACAAGGATATACGTGCACATCACCACCACTCCCTAACAATAAGGTTTTGCCAGGTTGCTAGCAATAAGGGAATGCATAAAAGCCATTGTGACCAACCATGTTTGATTTGGAGGGTAGGTCACATTTGCCAGTTACAACGATTGCCCTACACATGAATGTTGATCAACCTTCCGTAAATATTTCTTTCATTACCCGACATAGTTGTTTTAAATGTTTTGTGATCCCAAACCATACTCCAGTAAGTATTTGATTATTCAGCCCATTTGTCATCCTCTGGGGTGGTTCATTTATTTGATACATAGGCCACATTGAATAAGATATAAGATCATAAACTAAAGAGAGGCACTCAATTTGTGTTCCATTGAAATGCTAAGCTGAGAAACTCTACAGATCTAGAAAGGGCACTGTACAATGGTATATCAGCAAATTACGCCCAGTGCCACTTTATGGCTAAACCGATGCTTAATCGCGTGAAAGGAGCCAGGCCTGCTAAGCAAATTTGTTCCTTGATGCACAGATCAATGAAGTAACATTAACACTTACGATCTGTGCCGCACAATTGGCGTTCCAAATTAAGACTGTCCTCAAAGGAAGCTTTGCAGTTTTAGATAAGAGAAGGGTTTAGTTGTGTGAGCTTAAAAATCTTCTTGAAGGTATAAAGAGATGTTACATGTATGTTAGAATTGGGAATAAAGTAGGATAAAAGCTAGAGTAGATCCTGAAGGGCTGCATCAGTTAAGTTATGCTTTAAAGCGAACGACATCATTAGGAGAAGGGCGGTAAAAAGTGACATTTTTGCATTTCGATAAAGTAAAGCATTCAATACATCATCACTTGGCTGCTCACTCTGTACGGTACTCTGGGTTTCAAGAGAGGTAGAAGGGGATGAGGGAGTAGGAGAAGGGGAGGGAGGCTTGAATAGAAGAAGGTGAGGAAAGAGGAGATGGGGAATATAGAGGGGGAGGGCTCAGAGAAAAATCCTCAAGCACATCCATACCATCAACATTTTCGTTCACATCCATATAGTCAACATTCTCAATCACATCCATACCATCAACAATCTGGACCACATCCATACCATCCACATTTTCAATTACATCCATCCATACCATCAACATTCTCGATCACATCCACACCATAAACATTTTGTTTAATAACTATGTTTCATAGCACGATTCAGTACTTCATTTTGTCTCTACCTCGACATTTTATTGGTTAATAAACACTCTAGGGGTTTTAACAGTCAATTGACTTCCTTGCAGAATCACCATGACTGAAAGTTATACAGACTCTATACCGCATTAATAGCGCAAGATAGCAACAGCAAAATTTGCCGCTTCCGTAAAATTCAATTCTGCAGCTCCCACTCTCCCATCTCCTCTTCCGCCACGACCTCCTTCCCTACCTGCACCTCTTCGTCAATGCCATACATCTCCTCATCACAAGCAGCAAAACCACTCAGCACTCCTCCCTACTACTCACTGACCCATCCATCCTCTGCCCTCATACCGGATTCGACGTTTTCAACCCTTTCTGTGCTCGTTAAAAATTTGATGCTGTAGATAGCCCGTTCCATTCCGGAGATATAGCTGCTTTTATACCCCAGAGTTAGACCTTTCTTTTTTAGAATTTTTCCGCATATGCTCTCCGTCACACGTCGGGCATTGACAAAGCCGCTTGCACGATTGTGGAACTATACTATCAAAGAAGACAGGCTCAACGAAGGCAGCAGACATGCTTTTAGCATCGTTGGTAACCCAAGCTCCTCGGTAGCCAGTTGTTTTTTGGATGGCCAGTAAATTTCTCCGTGTAATTCCCCGTTTATTGCGCCTGTCAACCCACGCATGGAGATCGACATAGCCTATTTCGAGTCGCCTCCACTGTCCTGGCGAACGAGTTTCAACGCTCAAAAGTAGATAGCTCTCTTCTAGTTCCTTCTCTGTGGAAAAAGTCTAAATCGCACGGTACCTGCTGTTTCGACTTCTACTTACTTATTACTTACATATACCACTTTTTTGCGTCGACGGTCACATATACATGGATAATCCACAATCTTCGTCAACGCAGGGTATGCAATCAACAAGTACCCAACTGCTACTACTGAGTACCTGATGATAAGCTACATGCTGAAACAAATAAGTTCAGCCAGTCTTAGTTATACTGTGGCTATCATTGGCCTGGTACACAGAAGTAGTATGATCATTTATCACACGTTCATATCTGAATGCTTCATGTACTTATGTATCATAAAACTCTATTCACGATCTATGTGTAATCTCAAACCGTATTCACTATTATATGCATCATATCAAACACTATTAGACAGAAGCCATTTTTTAACAAGATTGAAACTGTCATTGGTGGCAAGTTCAGCTAATCAATGAAACGGTAGCTTGTGAATATTGAAGCTAGTTCTGATAGAGCGCTAGGTTGGTATTGGCTACATCCTCAAAACACAGGCTTGCTATTCTACAAGCAACAAGCTTGCCAGGCGAGCTTGCATACACGGTTGCTCAAGCTTGAGCGTTTATTATCTTACACAAAGGCTGTTGATTACAAGTTTGTTATAATACACACACACACACACAACACACATAGATTGGAGAGTCCAAAGAGACGCAGCGAGACTAGGAAATCAAAGGGAGACTTGGGAGTCATAGGGTAAAACAGGAGACATAGGGAGAAACAGAAGTCATAGGGAGACACTGGGAGACTGGGGAGTCATGGGGAGTCATGGGGAATCACAGGGAGGCGCATTCTGCCTGTTTGCGTACAGTGGAGCTATCGTAAGAAAGGAATTTCCAGAAACACCGCTAAAATAACACTGCACAAAGACTTCAGGTGGACCGACCTGCCACTTCTTGTAAGGAGCTTCGTAAACTTCTGCTAGCGCTGTTGAAAAATTTGTAGTTCGAGAGAACCCCGAAGATGCATCATGATACATTTCAGCCGTCTTACTGACACTTGGTCTCCACATGGTCAACACTTAAAAATATTATACAAAAACCCTCCCGGTCGTAGTGCGCATGGGCAGGGCCACGCTATCCATTCACGCTGTTTCTCGCTGAGAGTCTATTGTATAGGTAAGACGGCAGATTCGAGTGTCTTCGGGGGTCTAAAGCCCGCGTGGAAGGTTGAGTGTGATTCGTGCCAAATGTCGAAGGGGCTGGGATGTGACGCGAACCCGTTGTGTGCGTCTGGAGGATGGCGGGATCGTCGGTGGCGGGCGCGCGTTGGTTCCAGTGAGAGGCGTGTCTCTGTCTGCGCGAGGGTCGCGTTTGTGTGGGTAGGGGCGTAGTGGAGAGGCTGTGTCTCGTCGAGGAGAATGGCGGCAAGTTTTTGTCAGTGGAGAGGCGCGTGCAAGTCGAGGGAGGAAAGATGCAAGTGTCGGTGGTGGTCAGGTGTTGGGGTGAGAGGCGCGCGTATCTCCATCGTCGTTTCCATACCGCCTCCGGCAAAGGGCAGAAGACGGCGTTAACGATAAGAATACTTACCTAGGATGGCTGAATCATACACGGCTAGTAGGGCTGACCTCAGACCCCGCACACGCGCTCCAAGAGGCTGTCTGCTGCAGCTGAGAGGTCGCCTCACCAGCTGCCTATAGGTCGCAATCGGGCTCTCCGACGGGTCTCAGCGCGCAAAACCGCGCGCCCTCCCGCTGACGAGACACGCGCTCTCCACTGGAACCACGCGCCCGCCGACGAATCACGCCTCCTCCAGACGGACAAAACGGGTCGTCACATCGTCGAATTTTGGCACGAATCCTCCATAGGATGCGCAATAGTGTAACCGGGCGGTGCCGAGGTTCTATTGGCGTCCTTCCAAGACCGACTCACGCGGTGCTGCAGGACACTGCGAACTCTATGCAGTATCGTACTTGTTAAGTAAATGGATGGCCGTACTGTGTGGCTGTAGCTCGATCCGCCACACTGGGTGGTAGCAGCGTCTTTGACGAAAGCAGCCGGGGAGAGCAGTGTTCTGGATCCGCAAGCCGATGGCGCACAGGTGAGGGGCTCTGTTGTTTCAGGGATAGGTCCCGATGCGTTGAACAGCTGGACTGACTGCGAGCGGACTGGAGCCTCAACTTTTGTCGGACGACGTAGAGCCCGAGCAGGGGAGAGGCCTCCCGATTCCACCCGTGGGACTGTCTTAGGATCTTCGTCGACGATGACTGAGACTCACTGTTATTAGCATGCATCAGCAAACTGTCGAGTCAGGGCCTATGTCTGAGCACGTCGCAGCTCGTGATCGTCGCTTCTGGACAGCCCGGTCTTGCGCGTACTGTAAACGGTAGGTCTAGTTCAGACCTGAGCCACCTAACCGCAGGTGTGCTTATCACTAAGAGACCTGCGTGTAGGTTTTGGGTCTTTTTTGAGTAGGGTCTTAGCCCAAAATGAACTCATTAGCTATTCATCTTCAAAGCATTTCTTCATCACCATTTTCTATCAAGGTAGTGTAGTTGTAAGTACCAACTTCAATGAACAGCACTTCTAAAGTGCAACCCTCGCGCATTACGCAATGCGCGTAGTCGCTAATGGTGGGATGGAGTCTAGGCTAGGTCAGTGGTCTCCCGCCAGTAGCTCGCGAGAGTCTGACATCGGACTAGCTACGTATAGTATAGCATTGCCTAGGAGGTATGTGCTGTTGCTTCCGCCGACGCCCGAGGGCGCGTAGCGCCCGAGGGAGGGAGGGCGGAATATAACCGCAACATACCGACTAGGCCATGCGATAATGATTGATTGGCCAATTACGACGCCGGAAGGCAGCTGATTTACTATGGTAACGTGACGTCAAACAGTCGATTTCAGTCTGGGCGTTGTGCTCCTTCGCTCGACGGTCCTCAGCGGTGGCTCGTTCATAGCGCCGCTTTTTTCGTTGGTGAATGGAGATTGGACTGATTTACCGTCCAGGTGCTACCGAGCAACCACTTACGAGAAAGCGCCGTGTTGCAGCGCAGCGGGCCAATCCGGGACAGGGAGGCGCCGGGTTCCGTCGTCTTCGCCTCCATCAAGAGGAAGCGCCTAAGTCCTTTCAAGAAATGCTCCCACCGGTGGAGTTTCGACGACGAATGCCGCCGACGGAGCGCCTCGCAAAGACGCACTGCTCTTGTACACATGATCTACAGACTAAAATTCCACACCAGTTATTGACACCTGCAACATCGCCCTAGCTTCTTGTCCTTTCCAATCAACACCAGTTATTGACACCAATGCATACAGTCTCCCTGCTCCCTAACCACTGCCTGGTGGCAGGTTATTTTGCGGAATAAACTTAGCACACTTAGCAACAGGCATAAACTAGTACTGCATGCGGGAGTCGATACACGGCACTCGGTGGAACTTTTGGCCTCCCGACGTACGAGCGTTCGAGCCAGATCAGTTCGAGGTAAGCCAGCGCGATTATGCATATTGGCGTTTCGTGGTTTTCACGGATCTCTCGAACTGCGTAGTTTGCAGGAAAATAGCTAATAATTTTCAGGTTCGCGTCTATATGAAGCCCGTTGGTATCGCTCATTAGCCACCTTCGGGGCGTCAGTGCCCAGAATTAGCAGCGACAAACACACAGACAGCAGACAGAAAGACAGACAGAGACCGACAGACGAATACACTACCGTAACCTCGAATGCGCACGCGCGCGGGTTACTGACAACGGTGCTTATATAGGAATATATATCTATACCCTACGCTGTATTCTGAGTTGTGGGCGGAGGGCTTACCATTGGACAGGAAGTCCTTCTCACAATCGAGCGCTAGGTATAAGTGCAAATCGCTAGATGTGTGATAAGGACTTCCTGTCCACTACGATATATACAGGATCTCGCACGGTTGTTGTTAATGCCAAAACTCTTTAGGTCGAATTCTACAATGACACAGTGACTTAACTGTTATTGTGGGTAACTTAGCTACTCTTTCAACGTAGCACAAGTCCAAAAGGCCATTGGTCAGGAAATTGGTGTTGATGAACAGGATGCACCATACACATGCTTTGAGTGTACCGTGAAAGATACCATTTCAGAACCAAGCGGAGAGAGAGATATGTGGTTTACCAGCGACAGACATCAATGCATATTACACATCCGGTGGAGCCAAGTGGTTCAACATCGTGGGTTGATTGTGTCAACATCGGTATTATCGTACACATGAAAAGTAGGGGCTGGTAAGCAAAATCTGATGCTAGTTTCAGGGATTGTGAGTTCTAATATTGGCTGTTGGTTATAACTTTCACAATAGCTTGAGAATGCTGGTCACCTGTTACCTCATACTTCAGTCAGTTCAAAATGATAAACCACCAAGGGAGCTCTGACCCACAAATGGGATATCAGTCAGCCCAGTGCTAAACAGGTCTCCACAGTAGATACTCACACCCAAACATTACTCTGGATTACACCTCGGATGCAGTCTTTTGTAGGAACATATTGGAACTTACCTGTTACTTCGTCATTGATCCACAAAAT
>CASHTH010003014.1:0-88313 GCA_030341885.1 Geodia barretti
TCCAGCCATTATTCCCGTATTTAGTGCGCATGCGTGTCCTGACACAGCCGTCGACGGTCCCACGCCAAAGCCGTTCCCCCGGGGGGACCGCTTTTGGGAGGGAGCAATTTTCGTGTGCCGGTTGTTCAGCCGCAGCATGGCGACGCTGGTTGCAAAAATTAATACAAGCGCGCATCTGCCATTAGTAAAAGATTGATCGTGAGTCATTGCGTATCAAAATGTGTGTGCATCTAGCGGACAGTGTCTAGTGCGCTAGAGCTATATTATAGTGTGCAGAAAAGTGGGAGTAGGTGGTAAAGATATTGCTTGGTCTGCAGTCACAAAAATCGCATAAAATCAAGTATTCTTCTATACAATAATCTAAAACGACTGTATTCTGTACAAAAATCATAAGGCTGTTTTCTGTACAAAAATAATATACATTCTGCACAAAAATCAAATCGAAGAATGACTGTATTCTGTAGAAAAATCAAAACAACTATACAAAAAATCAAAATGACTGCATGCTGTTGTTGCCACTGTCACATACATGAATAAATCCATCGACACAGGTATTAATACCACGTAGTCCCTGGAACTCACCATCCTCATTACCATCCTTTCCAAACGCAGCGACAAACTTACCCGAGGTCTCGTAAATGGCGATATAGTGACCGCTGAGATCGGAAACATATCCGTCAGCAATCGTAAGACCTGATGGTCGACTCCCTTCACGGCCAAATTCATGTTCGAACTTGCAGTTGCTGTCCAATACTTGAATCACCCATTATGGTGAATGGATTTCAGGCTGGCATGAGAACATAAAAGATAGAGGAATGTTGTGCAGAGAGAGTTGGCTATCGTGTGTTCAAGTTGAGAATGATCTTTTAAAAGGAGGGCTTTTCTTTCTAAATAAAAAGTATGCATTGAACTTTTATAAAACCAAGACCAAAGGAAGCGGATCTTGAAGAACTCTTGTACATATTGACACAGGGAATCGTGGAATTCGAGAAAAATCAACATGCATTTTAAAAAAAGTACATACCGGGACTCAGTGTGTCCAGCTGCAGCCGCAGTACAGCTAACTCCCTGTCTTGCCCCTCCACTTTGGACTGGAGGTCTGCAATCTCTTTCACCATGTGTCGCAGTATACGCTCCAAATTCTGATGCAAAATTTGGGTTTCGCTAATCATGCTTCTCTGAAGTGCCATTCTAGAGCTACTCACCTGGTTCCTGGGCTGGGTCTGAAGAGCTCCTACCAGTTCACGTTTGTTCCTCTCACTCCCTTCATCTCTGACACCAGATCTGGCCTCCTCCAGCAGATGCAGCACCTCCTGAATCACAGGTCTGTTTGCCACGTTATTTTGCAGGCATTGCTGGATTTCAATGGGGTGGTGTAATCTATGACTAATACTCTTTCTTATTTAGTTATGTGTGGTGCACTTAAGTATATGCACACACATGACCAGCCACAGGCATGTGTCCTGCAGTCTGGCAGTGCTCGTCTAGCTAGCAAAGGTTGTATAGCTATATTCTCGCAATAGCTCCGGATATTGGTTGCATGGCGAGGGATTTGGAACTGCTAGTGAGGTGTGCTGCTTTAGCCAAGTGTACAGATTAAACGACTGCAGTTGACGTGTCCCGATTCCTTTAAGTTAAGAGAGTGTTCCTAATTGTTAGAATAGGTGTCCACGTAGTGGAAGGAGTCATTCTCAATATGTATGCAGAGCTAGCTCCAGAGATTTATTGCTGGGGGACAATCAGCCTCACTAGCAACAAATTTAGATGGTAATATAACAACACATCTACTATTGGGGGGTCAAAGTGTCCCCTGGAAAGCATGTTCGGGGGGACAAATGAAGAGATAGAGGGACTATGTCCCCCTGGTGCACTTTGGCGCCAGCCCTGCCAGAGACCGGTATGCCACTTGGGCACGAAATGAAATCCCCGGAATCCTGATTGTGGTTTGCAGGTGCGGCGCTTCTCTAATTGGTAGAAGGATAGGAAGACCACACTGCTTGCTTATTCACACATTCGATTATGCAGTACAGGTGGTAATTAGGGTGATGTCATAGGTATTCCGTTAGGGCATGACCTATGTTGTATATGTGTTGCCGCGATTACGGTTGTGATGAGTTAAGTTCCCTTCAGAGGTTTCACTGCCCAATGTTTTAGCCTTATAAGTTTATTGTTATGGTCCCTCTGGGGGCATAGGGGGTCTTAATCGATGTAGCAACACATACCAGCTTTGCTAGTGTGCATTCTACATAGCTGGCTGAAACAGTCAAATCAGTCACTGGTCTTTCTGCTTAGCTTTCTTGATCTGGTGGACTGTCCTATACCAGATACCTAATAATTACGCTGCGAACTAGGGCGTTCGATAAAATGGTCATGACATAAGTGGTGAGAGGAAAAAAGTGAGCGAGTGTCTGACCGTATGCTCCAAAAATTTCCAGGGATGAATTTCTTCATCTTGATTCTTTTGTTGCAGGGAGTGCAGCGGAAAGTGCTGGATGTCATGAGTACACTTGGGCTCTCTAACACCGTCATGCGACTCATCGAGAGAAGGACAAGTCAGGTAGTAGAGAAGGGAATCATACGTATGTAACGTACTCTTTCGCGTTGCCAGTGTGTAACTCTGCAGCAGAACCCAGGTTTTCTATGCGCAATGCATTTCTGGCGGCGCATAGGTTTGACGATGTGGCCAACATTTGCGCCCTGACGCACACTTAAGAAGTTACTTGTATGTCTCATAAGAAAAGTATGGCGGTTCCGCTGGTATGCAATTACCAGCAAAAACTTGTGGTTTCCTAGTATATTAATGGAAAATGATGCATAGCAGCGAGGCGGGAGAGTTGGAGTATGGAGTACATACTGTTGATATGGTGCTACAGCCCTGCTGTAATAATAGTCCCCCAGAGTGTCCCTCTTAAGGAACCAAACGAGGATTGTGTGTCCTACCAAATGTCACACGCAGCGCTCTTTCCAGCCTCGCCTGCCGAGGACATCAGCATATTGTGAGACTACTAGGCAGATAATGCTGCTGCCTCGTCTCTCAAGTGTCCGTTCTGTACAACGCCTTGCGATGTTTACGTGTGCTGATACCGCTCTATGCCTGAATTTATGTAATTCCCTTGCCTGCTGTTGCGTTTCATTGGTGTGTATGCTAGTTTGTTGGGTCTGTGATTTCATGGCATTAAATCCCTGCCTAGTCGATCGACAGCAGTTATGACCACGATACCTTCACTTACACTCTGCGTCCCAATCCCACAGTCTCCAGTCGAACGTAAGACCAACGAAACGAAGGCCCCCCCCCCAGTTGCTATACACGTGCCTAAACTGCGCTGTAACCACGTTTACTTTTCCAAATAACGCCTCTTTGAAGTTAGAAACTCAATTTCTAGCGCCCCTACACGTGCTACCTGAGTTTTATTGGTTTTAGTTGTTGCCTGTCAGTGGCACAGTGGGGGAGCACGGGATGACCTAACCAATGATAGAGTGCACCAGCTCTGATCAAATATAGGATGGTTTTGGGTATAACGTGTGTGCATTGGCAAAATTTGTGTGTTGTTTGTGGTGATACAATGGAGTTATCCGCTCTGTGTAGATCGGATTAAAACTCTGTGTAAACTTCCTCAACAAGCAACCGAATACGGTGTCACGTCAACGCGCTGCATTCATGTCGTTTGTTGAAATGCATATTCATGGGGTTAATCAGGCGTTTCCCGTATACTAGCACTGTTTTCGGCTGAGTTTGTTAAAAGGAACAATAACTAAAGGGGTTTGTAATTGGCAAGTCAGAAATTTGGCATGTGTAGGGGAAATAGAGGAGTGTGCAACAAAACTCTTCCCTTCTTGGTCTCGAGTGTACATCGCAGATGGAAATGGAGGTAGTGCAATGATAAGATTGATCGTTGTCCATTAACCACATTTCACTGAATGTCAGCAACAAAAACTTGTGTACGCAGTCCTCTTGTACTCAATCCAGCCTGGTCAAATTAATCATTAATCCATAACTGGCTCGGCTAATTGTCGAAATATGCATAAATAGTTTGTGCTTGTAATGATGGTGATGGCAGCTCATCTGTGCCACTGTTTTCAGGTACTTGACACGCTAATTCAGCCGAGTGGATCAGACAAGGCAACTACATTGCCCTCCTGTGTACCACAACATCAGTATTAACTACTACTAATTATTCAGGAATTTACCACTAATTAATTTTGGCCTTCAGGAAGTGTTTTGTAGTATTCGTATGCAGTGTGTGTGTGTGTGCGTGTGGCCTGGTATTTTCTATTCTGAATGTTAGTATAGGTTTTTTTTCAACATACAATATAGTCACTGTCACTGAAAAATGCAGGGCACTTTAAAACTTCAGAGTAGGACCAGTTCCAAATGAAGCATAATGCAGCAAGTGGCAGTGAGCCAACAGGATTTACTGCTCTCTATTGTTTTCTTCCTTCTCCAGGACAAATGGGTTTTCTGGACAGGCCTCTGCGTTACTGTGACTGTAATGGTTCTAGTGGTGATGTATTTTGCTTGATTTTTGTTTCGCTCACACACTAGCGCATGCGCACAGGCGCCCGGTTTACAAAAACTTCGCATTACACATCGATCACTGGCAGTTACGCAACGGCGAAGCACGTATATAAAGCTGCAGACGAAGAATCGCAGTGTATAAAATAACCAGCACTGATCCAAGACGACGCAAGTGTGCATACATAGCTAAGCATTTAGAATTGCAACAAAAAAACTGACGGTGATAGACGCTATAGCCAGAAATGAACTCGATGCAGCGAACAAGTATAGGCTACAACAACGGCATGTCGCCGACCATCGCAGGGAGCAGCAGCCCGGCGACCGGGAGAGGCGTTTCTACCTTGTCATTGCGGACCCTGCTTCCGTGGTAGGTTATACTGTTGTGCGTGCGTCTGCTGCATATTGCATTGTTGTGTCGTCTACGAGCAACAGCTGATAATATTGCTGGACGTCTACTCCGTAAATACCAACTCCCCTGCTATTTTAGTGGGCTGCTTGATGTGAATTGATATTTACTTTTTTCTGCAGGTCATTGGTGGTTCTGGTGTGGCTGTTTGTGGGTGTGTGTGGCATCAGCAGTACCACGACGACCACCACCACCACCACCACCACCGAGAACTGTCTCCAGCTCTTTGACACCTACAGTCAGGGAGTCTACGTGTGCCAGCATCACAGCGACCTGATTGTGGCCCTGCAGATTGCAGAGGAGTTGGGTCGCGAGGAGTGCCAGAGAGCCTTCGAGAGGGAGATGTGGAACTGCTCCAGTTTCTCCATCCTCAGAGCCCCCAACGTCACCTCACTGGGTAAGAAAATCCGTGCTTCAATCTACATACACACACAGTGCCCACTGAACTTTAGACAAGTGGTCGTACGTGTTCCAGGTGTTTGCCAGTGTAAATACATAGGCAGGATTAGTGATGCCTGGGGGGTCCGACTCTCGTTAACTTAGCACGTTTGTGGGGTAAAAAATTTGGCTCCGAAACCACACTTTCTCTTTGGTGTGTTGTGTTCCATACCCGTGTAGCATTGCGGTGCTGCAGAGTTGACTGTCGTATCACCATGTCGTGTTTTGCCTATCCGTTGTCTCCTGACACGTGTCTTAATGCATGGAGGGCCAAGCATGCTCTTGCAGAGTTCGTCGAAGGGAGGCACGTTTACATACATAGACATCCATAAACATCCATTGAGTGCTTTGTTAGTGCATGCCCCAGCAGTAATCCTCGTACTTGCAAAGCCATTGCTGTGCACGCAAGCACGTTCAAACAGAATCCAATCGGGGACAAACAAATTCTGTTTGTGTATCTACAGCAGGTTTTGCATGTAGCTATAACTAGAGTGTTGTATGTTGGGTATTATAAAGTACAGTCCCATGCTTCCCCTTTGCATTCCGTGAATAGTAGCAATAATTGCAATAACAAAAGAAAATATGGGCCGCATAGCAAGACACGCAGCCACGTTGGTATTCTCTTAGCTTGCCTGGCAACAACAACCCTTCATTTTTACTAAAATTCACATCATAAGGTATATGCACCTGCCTTTAGTTAATCGAATTAATGGAGCAATCAGTGCAGCATGGAGGAGAGAGAAAACACCGTGTGGGGGACGAGATTTCTAAGTGTAAATAATCGTAACTCTCTTTCACTCCTTAATTAATAGCGGCTGCACGGCACCACTCGTAACTCGCATACCGTTTATGGAATGTTTGCGGTCCTTTGCACTGTGTGTTTATCCTTCAAGCAATTGTTTGTGTTCGTCAATCTTTGCCTGTGGGGTTAGGCAGCTGCCTGGGACGCTAGCTAGCTCCGAACGACAGCCCAGACTCGTTTAATTAACAGATAATGCTAACGAGAATTTGATTGGCATTTGCAGAATTTGTCGAGTGTGTGTTCCATCGCTGTCCTGATTATGGCTCTATTCGGCCAGGTGTTTCGTGGTTGCGGTAATACTCCACCAGCTCCTCTAGCATCTTGCTTAGAATATGCATATGAATTTCCCCGCGTGATCTAGTAGTTCGGAACAACAACTCGGGTTTCACACAGCACTAACTCTAGTTAGCTACATGCAAAACCTGCTGTAGATACACAAACAGAATTTGTTTGTCCCCGATTGGATTATGTTTGAATGTGCTTGCGTGCACAGCAATGGCTTTGCAAGTACGAGGATTACTGCTGGGGCATGCGCTAAAAAAATGGGCGTTTGACATTCCGTGTGGTCTTGGTGCTGTACTAGCGATAGGCTGGAGCAATGGATAGCGTGGTTTTCATACCCTTTCTTCAACTGTCACACTTTATTGCTAGGTAATGGGTTTTGAAATTAAATAAACGACCTTACGATATCTTCATACGATATCGGTTAAGTAACCTTGCATAATCGGCGGAGAATTATGCATGAATTCTCTAAGTATGCAGGTTAAAGGTGTTGATATGGAAAAATGCCCGCGTCACACAAGGAATTATCCGTGCCGGCAGCTCTAGCGGGCTAGGGGGTACAGAATGTATGGGGGAGAGGGCGATAGTTACTCTTATGGTCCGCCTGAAGCCAGTTTGGAATGCAGCTGTGTATGTGACGGCGTGAGCGGTTGTCGGGTTAAGAAGAGGAGGTTCTTTAGCTCACGTAACCCCTATCCCCTCCCCCTGCCCTGATTTGTACACCTGGCACGCTCTGCTGGAGGGAGAAAACCTCCAGTTGCAGAGGTGTAGTAGCAGCGGGCGACACTTTAGAACCCGGCAGAGTGTCTCGGTGTAGAGTATTTGGTTGAAGTCACTCTGAGCCCCATCTAGAGTGTGTGTTTGTGGTTCTGGAGTGTAAGTAGTGCTTCATATCTGTGCTACTAGTGTTGGTATGCAACCTTCTGTTTTGTCGTGTGTGTGTGTGTGTGTGTGTGTGTGTTGTGTGTGTGTGTGTGTGTGTGTGTGTGTGTGTGTGTGTGTGTGTGTGTGTGTGTGTGGTGTGTGTGTGTGTGTGTGTGGTGTGTGTGTGTGTGTGTGTTGTGTGGTTGTGTGTGTGGTGTGTGTGTGTGTGTGTGTGTGTGTGTGTGTGTGTGTGTGTGTGTGTGTGTGTGTGTGTGTGTGTGTGTGTGTGTGAAAAGCACCCTACGTTAGCAAGTTGCTCATTTAGAGTGTCGGGTCTGCCCACATAGTGAGGCTGTTTAAAGGTGTTAGTGGGTCTAATGAAGTCTTCTCTTCTTCCTCTGTTTGCAGCCACGAAAGAGGCGGCCTATGTGCACGCCCTGTCACTGGCGGCCATTGCCCACTCTGTGGCCAAAGTGTGTGCAGTGGGAGACGTCACCTCATGCTCGTGTGACACGGAGCGACTGGAGCTCCCGGCTACTGACAGCGAGAGACGCTATGCCATGGGCTGCTCTGACAACGTCGGGTTTGGACTCACCTTTGCCACCAACTTCCTGCACAAGAGACACTTGGGGGTCGGGCCACTGCAGGAAATTGAAAGGGAGAACATGCGCATCGGTGCCCGGGTAAGCATGACTTCTCTCTCGGCGTGTCCGCCCGGAGGACAATAGATATTCCTTTCGGTGTGGGGTGTGCAAATTGGTGTGATTCTCTCTGCATGCTTTCCCAACGGTTGGACATTCCGCGAAGCCTCGGTTGCCTAGCTGCCAGCATGCCCAGCATGCACTTTGTTGTAATCAAAAGTAAATTTAGGGCTGCTTCTTAATTTACCAGGGTCCCCCTTTAGCCACTGGCACAAGTCGCTTACTATAAGAAGTGAATTTGGGAAGAAGTATACTTTGCATATCGGTGCTTCCTAAGCATGCGTGCTTCACTCATTCAGTATGACTACAGATCAACACGCAGCATGGTAATAATAGTCATGTGCTGGTGAATTCATGTGTTAATATCCTTTTCACCTGCTCAGTGTGGGTATAGTGCGGTGCAGTACAAACAGAGGGAGGCCGCAAAAGATTGTTGCACTGCACACACCTATATTAGTACAGCATGGCGGGTGGTGTTAGCGAGAGTGCGTACCTCTAAGGTGTTGTGTTTGTTAGCAATCTAGGCTCTCCGACATGCTATGTTTTTCTGTTGATTTGCAGGTGGTGCAAGATGAAGACGAACCGCCGTACGTCTGTCACTGCATTGGTGTGTCAGGATCGTGTACAGTTCTCACATGTCAGTACGAACTCCCAGAATTCAGTCAGTTGGCTCACCGCATTCAAGATTACTACTTCACCAATCGCACCTGCAAAGTGAGGTGGAACAACATTGTCGGGGAGGGAAGCGCGTTTGTTCGTCCGCCCGGATGTGGAGATAACAAGCTCATCTACATGGTGGACTCTCCGAACTACTGTGTCCGGGACGTGGTGGTGGGGTCGCTGGGGACGGCCGGACGAAAGTGTGACCCACACACCACGGGACCCAATTCCTGCGAAAATCTCTGCACCCGATGTGGGCTGGGCCACGTCAGCATAGAAGAAAGCACAGAGAGTAACTGTTGGTGCGAATTTGTGTTCTGTTGTGAGATTCGCTGCAGCAAGTGCCCCGAGAGAAGACGGTATCACGTATGCACGTGATGCAAGGACCTTTCTTCGTTTCATTACATGTGTCTCCGTCCGTTTCGTAAAATTATATATACACGCCGAAAAACCAGGTCTCAGTGTTTAACACTGACAAAAAATCACTGTGTCACTTATTACAATAGAGCCGGACAAACAGACTGGACTGGTATGAATATCCACACGATATACTATGATTACATCACTGACTGCCATATTTATGCTCAACAATCATTGTGTACCCTAGCCTCTCTCCTTTTTTATATAGCTGCCAATTATTTTGTTTATGTCAGTCACATTGTTTTTTGGTAGATAATATTTATTCTCATCAGTCTATCCAATCATACACAAAAAATCAACATCATCATCAGCATTATCATCATCAAAACTTGTGCAGTTTGCATGCGCGCTAAAACCACTCCTACGCATGCGCAGATAAAGGGCTAATATGAGCGCTTATATTACGCGCGCACACCCTCTGACAAAATGGCCGTTTGACAACGCCCCTCCCGGCTTCTTTTGCGTTCCACTGGCTTGAAGTACCTCAACTCGACTCGAAGACAATTTGTTCTTACTGAAGCGTCTCAAGTCGTAGATAATAAAGCAGTCCAGCCATGGGTCGTTCCCTAGTCGACAACCAGCGTTCCGAGAGCGTCAGGAAAAGGGTCTACCTGCCCGACGTGGACGAGTTCAGATCGTCTAGCGGGCCCCTTAGCGGTGAGTTGGTACTGCTTCTAGCCTTACCCTAGCACACTACCATACATAGATGTTTGGCTAATAGCGGATAAGGGTTGAATATACCACACACACACACACACACACACACACACAGAGGTAGTTCTGGAGTCCCTGGATCCCGTGTCGAGTCTAAAGGCCAAGCCACTAAAGGAGGGATACGTAGCAGACATCACAAGGTGTGTGCACCCTATGACGTATTACGTAATTTCAACTCCTTATTTGGAGTGTTTGAATGCATATGACGTGGCAGAGCATGACGTCATTGGCTATTACATCAGAATCAAATGTGGACGGAAGCGTTACTGCTACTGGGCTGGATGCTTATTCTGATTGCATGACTAGCTATTATATAGATGGATGGTGTAACTATTTACTGCCCAAGTATTACTACCCGTCATTGCACATTGCACAATATGTTAGTCTATAGACACATGCTTGTGTTAACCAATTCAAGATATCTGTTGAGCACTCTTCATTAATGCAACTGTACTAGAGTGCAACGCATTGTTGGCAAGCAAGCGTGAGCATTTCAATATTTTGCTGCCTATGAGCACCTTCATACAACTACAGGAGCATGAAAAATAAAATAACAATTTTCCTGAGACGACTGCATTCGAGAGATGTGCCGTGAAAACAAGCGAAAAAGCCAATATGCATAATCGCACCGGGCTTACCGCGACCTGATCCGCTTGCTCTGCGTACCTTGGGGACACAAGAAGGCACAACGAAGGGCATGTGTTGACTCTTGCATGCTATATCTAGCCCATGTTAGACGCTACTAGCAGGAGACCACGAGTAAACGCTTATTCATAGCCCAGCCCATCAATTAGCTGTACTGTGCATGTGCAGTGCACCGAGGGTTTGCACTTTAGTGCTTTTCATTGGTTTTTTGCTACAGTAAAAAGAACCCTGTAATTGTTAGCCAAAGCTGCATGCACTGCACTGCGTGCTGTACGGAATGTATGAAGTGCCCAATCATACACCTTGTCTGCCAAGGAATGCACAGCATTCTTCTACTAAATTACTTCCTGCTTCGCTGAACATTTATTACCATGACACTTTAGTGATGTGATTAATCTGTACTGCAAGCTGTATGTACATACATCCAATCTAATGCAGGATATTGTATTCGACAGTGGGGAGGGTTATGGACTTGCGTGTATACTGAACCTTGTGTGGAGAGTTTGTGCCAACTCCCAAGGAATTGTTAATCCGTGCAGGCGAGGGTTATTGTAGTCCGTCTGTGTGTGTGTGCGTGTGTCCGTCCGTCTGTCCACCGGTAACTGCGGCAACTCTGAGTGTGAAATGTGGACATATTATCAAGTAGAATGCATGCATGGTAAAATAAGATTCTGGAGCGGAGAAGGCCGGGGAAGCTGGTCGGCTACCGAGGTGAGTGTGCGTCAAATAGAGATCGTGGACGATTGCTGTACTTGATGTTAGATGCTTTGCGCGTGTGGAGAATATTTGCTGGTCTGCCTGTATTGATGGTTTAACAAGTATTCAAAGAAAGAATACAGCTGAAATTATTAAAGGAAGAGCAGTCTCTGATCTTCTCTGAGACAGCCAACTATTGAACCTCCATAATCAACAGTGGCGAGGGTTATGCACTTTCAAGTGCTTTTCATTTGCATGGGCATTTGGTGAATGCCATAGACCAAACAAATATTACCCCGTCTCCAAAAGTGAACCTTTGTATTTTCCACTCGTTCCCCTAACTAACACCCCTCCTTCCTAACCCCTCTCCTCCCACCCCTTCCCCTTTCTCCTCCCCTCTATCCCCTCTTTCTCTCCCTGGTCACTAGGGAGGGGGGCGTGTCTCCATCCTGTGTGATTCTCGGTCTCCTCTACGTCCACCGACTGACTGAGGCAAACCCTCGATTCCTCCGCTCCATCAGCAGCAAGGACCTCTTCCTCACTGCCGTGGTACTACACACACACACTACAGCATTTGTGTTGCAATTGTGTGATGGCGTCTTGCGTAATTATTGTTTGCTTCCTCTAACGAGTGAAGGTACATATATACATAGGCTGGTTAGGAAGAACGGTAGAATGTCTGCATTGCAATTGTGTGTTTTCTGGCTTACATGGTTTGTCTATGAATTTGCCGAAATGTTCATAATATATCATCTTTCCCCTCCTTTCTGCACATTTTTTGTGTGTTAACTAGTTCAATTCTGTCATATTATTAGTTTCACGATTATTGGAACACTCTGCAGTCGTTTTCCTACTCTAGTAAGTAACAAATACACCAACTACCACAATTGCATCACATTTTCAGACGAATAATTATTGTTTCCTGTTTGGATACGTACTACAACGTGGTGTTTCCCTTGTCGTGTTTGTCGTTGCTTTCTCTCTCTCTCAAGGAATAGCAGTTTAATTGTTGTGTGACCACAGTGCTGTCGCGTAAGTGTACACAGACACTACACCAATCCCATTGTTCCTGCCTACATGATGAAAATACACCCTATGAATTAAGTATTGTACATAGGTATGTACTTACACCAGGTGTGTTGTCAGTGGTTTGAAGCATTGTTGAGGTAAAGGTGTGTCCATACATGTCAGTACACTACCTGGGTCTTCACAAACAGGAAGCTCTGTGGGGGGTACAGTGAGAGATTTGGATGGCCTTCGAGAGAGCGAGCAAATGTGTGTGTTTCTTGTAATGTGACTAATGACGCTCCGGTACACCCTAGCCCTCGTGTGTCCATATATGACGTGCCTCTTAATCCGCCGAGTGACAACACTGCCCTGTCCCACTCGTCTGTATAACAGGGAGACAGTGCGTCCACTTGAACACCTGGCGAAATTCTCTCCCTCGCGCTCCCAACGGTTATCCCACACTGCGTCTGATTCTCTCGTGTGTATCTGTAATGTATACCACTTTAGCTACATAGTTTCCAGTAGGGCTCGGTGTGAATCAGTGCTCTCTTTGGTTTTTGTCTCTGGATGGGAGAAGTTTGTACAGTTTGGGGAGGACAACTACTTATGTGCTTCATTAGTACATTAGTACAGAGTATTAGGGTACAGTATAATGCATGTATAGATACTGTACGGACGTTAGCCAAAATAACCAATACAAGGCATACTTTTTAACATATTTTGGCTAGAAAAGTGTGCAAGAAGTAGAGTTGCCACGATTTGTATGGCTACTCATGTTTCAGCTGATAGTAGCCACATCGGCTAATGATTCTCTCCTCTTATGCTGGACAGTCTTTTGCTACTTTCTCCTCCTTTACTGCTTTCCTTGTGAGGCTAGCTAAAATGATGTGGAAAAGTCTAGGACGTGGAAATAATTATTGTGCAGAAGATACTTTTAAGACTGCATTTTTGAAGGTCAATATGAAGTGGCTGTAGACATTCTATCAACATTATAGCATACTTTTGTAGGCGAGGCAGCTTGCTTTGAAATTCCACTTCAACCTCAGGGTATGTACAGGGTTCGAAGTTAAGTGGTAGCTGAGTTTGCTCCTAACTTACGCTGGGCACCAATGTTGGCAACCAGAGAGTCAAAATGAGTTGCAAACTGTAACTTTTTAGTTGCGTTTGGCATGGTGTCCGTTAGTTTTGCACCCTAGACCATGTGAAGCTTGCTCCCGTGTGGCTTGCTATTGTCATATTTGGGCACGGGTGGCTTTGCTATTGTCATATTTGGGGTATGCAACCCATCCTGGGTATGTATGTGTGTGGCAAATATCGTGCATAGTTTTCCTAATGAATGCATTCATTGGTCAGTAATGTCGTTAGTGCAGTCTTAGGTAATTATCATGCGGCAATGCCTCGTAACATTCAGCCACTTAGTTTACTCTTGAAGCAATCTTTCATTGCCCACAATAATATGTACTTGCTCTTAGTCGCAATAGGCATACAGTACTTGGGACGTGTGAGCACTTGCATGGCGCTCAAATTCCGTGACTTCAAAAAGCGAGAAACAACGTTAAGCGTGAGAATCTCAAATTCCCGAGGTGGTATTTCAAGAACGACTCTCTAAGTAGCTGTGGAGTAGGGGTCCAGTCGAGTGTGAGATCAATGGATGGATGAAGGCTTTGCTGGCAGAGGCAGTCCATGGTTTTCCATCCAGGTGTGTCTGTGTCCGCAAGTCGACATTCAAAGTATGCCTGTCATCATGCCTTGGTTTCAATTAAATAAATAACTCATTAGTCAACTTGCGTCCTTGTGTGTGTTCTATTATCACCAGAGCAACTGACTCATCGGTGTGTGCCACAGGTGTGTGTGTGTGAGTGAGTGTAGGCTGCATCTTATAGTCTATACTAAAGTCTGTTATGTACGTGTGTTTGTCCTCTCGGGAATTTTGTATCATGGGAGATACATTGTGGTGAGACACCTTAATGTGACAATTTTTTTACTTAATGCGAATTTTGCGAAAGCAAGTGAAATCTCATTTGTAAATACAATCACTATTAGAGCTCATGCATGAGGGCAATGGCTTTCACTAGTTTTAGCTCTGAAGCCGTTGGTATAGGCCACCTCGTAGCCTGTAGTGCATAAATATATAGCTGCAGACAGATAGACACACACACACAGAGTACTGTAACCCTCGCTGCGTATGTGTGCCGAGGGTTAACTGTGCCTACATGACCTCTTGCATGGCAGTTGGCTCGCTCCCACACGCCAGAATTGCACAGCATTCACGAATCAGTAAACTCTGATTGCAGGGGGCAAACCCACCCATCAACAATGTAATAAAAGGTACACATTTTCCGGCCAAGTATTCTGGACTCATAAAACAATAGCCTCTGGTTATCTATATCCCTTTTCTGCTAAGTCTGGTAGTAATCCTTATGACATTTTTGGCAGGACTGCTG
Organism: Geodia barretti; assembly: GCA_030341885.1. NCBI lineage: Eukaryota > Metazoa > Porifera > Demospongiae > Tetractinellida > Geodiidae > Geodia > Geodia barretti. The sequence continues at coordinate 14,597 of CASHTH010003014.1, forward strand.
GGATAGAAAACCAACACGCATTAGTCAAGCATGGTGGTACTTAGTGTAATTTGTGAGCAAAGGGAGTCACTTGCTTTACGTACCTGGCGACTCTGTCACAATTTTCAATATGCATGTGTGAACATCACATAATTATATAGTGTTTGAAACTCATGACCTGTTTGCATTAGCTCACCAACGGTCGCATAACTTAACGTTGTACTGTACTTTCACTTCCAGTAATAATAGCAGGATGCATAGCTTTCTAAAGAAACAGGTGCACCTATTAATATGATTAAGATTCCAGAAAGTGTATGTACTGTGTACGTGTGCTGGTATGCAACACATGTAGACATTTCATAATCGTGACGACTGATGAATTGCCTGCGGGTTCTGTGTAGCCACCCTGGAAACCCTGGGCCATGAATACTATTATCATTATCTGAAAAGATCTCCAGCTACAGTGTGTGTGTGTGCGTGTGTTTGAGATTGTGTCCACGTTGGTGTCCCAGGTGGTGGCGTCCAAGTACCTGAACGACGAGGGAGAGAGTGAGGCACTCACCAACTCGGAGTGGGCCGAGGTGGGCTGCAAGGGTAAACCTGCACTGGACCTCATGGAGCGACGGTTCCTAGCTGCCATCGTAAGATCTCTCTCTCTCTCTTTCTTCTTCCTCTGTTCCCCCATTCTCCCTCAATACCTCTTTCTCTCGCCCTCCTTTCGTCTGTACATTGTACATGTCCCTCCCTCCTCTGAAAATCTGTTCATGTGTCTTGTCTCGATCTCGATTCCTTCCTTTGGGCGTAGTTTCCACACTCTCACTACCATACATGGAGTATAGTAGATCACATGGTCTTTTCTGCCCTGCCTAAGGGTGCATATACATATCATGCCGAAACGAGTCACTTACATACCTGTCACCCTAATTATTTCAATAATGAATAATGCCCCCAAAACGACATATGTGTACATACCTGAAGGAAGACTGAAGAGCCCACTTACAGTACCGGTCATTAAAAAGTTAAAGTACAGTACCGTACCTTGCAGTACTAAAACAGTACCAAAACGGTACTATATGCACACGTGGACTTGAGCTGGGAATCAGGTGCTGGGCAAGACATAAACAACGCTGTCTGCGTCCAACACAAAGGATGCCACCGCATTAGGCCAGAGGGTATTCATGAAACACGCAAATACCTTCACACAGAACAGACACGTGGTGGGTTTGTGTTAAGATTAGTGCTCTTCACGCATTGCACCACTCTGATGTGCAATTTGGCGGTGTGACTCCCCGGGTAATTACTCACTGTCTCCTCAATGAGAGATTTTCAGGCATTCAAACTGGTGCTGATTGCCGTCCTTGGCAGGAACGGCAGACATCCACCACCATGCAGGAATGGAATTTGAGAGCGTTGTTTCTGCTACGTGAGGAAGTGTGTCTGAGTGGCTGACATCCGGGGTCTGGCCAAAGACACCGCGTGCCAGCTTGGGAGTTTCCTTAGAGTTTGAGGATAGTGGGGATTGGTACTGGTGCCTCCAGGTTGACTGCTACAGGATTCTTAATGCAGTCATTAATCTTCGTCGAAACAACGCTATCGCATTCTCCCTCGGCACACATTTACAGCGAAGGTTACAGTACTTGGTTAATGGGTTTGTCGGTCTATTTGTGTTTCTTCTGGCACTGAAGGCTGTTAGGCATAACAATACCAACAGCGTCCGAGGTACAAGGGCACGGGGATAATAACCCCGAAATGACTATAGGAACAAACCCATATCATGCACTGGTTTGCCTCAACCGGGTCAGTGCACCCTCCAGGGATGAGGTTACTTGGAAGACTTGTATCCGGATCCTACTGATACAGCTCGGGCGAGAAACTGAGTTGGACTGCATGGCATGGCGGCACTGTACCCCCGCTTTTCACCTTAGTGCCTTTGTAAGGATGGGAGAGGGGGAAGGTTATGATTTTGTTGGGAACGTTTGAGGTCTTCCTACTTCCTACGTATGAAGCCTGCCTGCCTACCCTATGATGCATGACTCCCACTGAGTCAGGTAACAGGGCAGAAAGTGCAATATAGTGCGTACATACTGCTGCTTCAGCTTGTATACCTATGGATAAGACATAGTTATACTCAGTTCTTCTGATGTTCTCAGAAGTATATATACGTAGCACCAGCTGAAAAAATAGTGTTTTACTTCCTGGGAAAGTATGTATCAAGTCAGTGCTCAGATTGCTAGGTACACGTAGGTACACAGTACATGTAGGTGTTGGTATGTGTATCAACTTCCATGCAAATGTCTCGTTTTCATACGTAATTCATTCCTCTTATTATCTGCATACCACTCGAGGGGCTTACTGTATGTATGTAATAGCTGCTGTGGCGATCATTGATTCGAATGATAATGGGTGGAAATTACCTGTCAATTTTGCCGGTTCTTGTGGAACATACGGACAATTTGTTAGGCATACCAGTCGAGGTGCATATGGCTTAATCCCTAGTGCCCCTGTAGTCAGTAATGCACTCAGTAACCATGTTAGCTCGCTACAAATGCCTACAAGACTGCTTGAGCAGGTTATGTAATGCCGTGATATGTATGTGTTACTGAGCACACACTGTGCCGTGTGCAAACTTCCAGGCCTAAAGAATTTTGTGGTGTGTAACTCAGTTATATATACCAGTAACTGTGACATTTGACTGTACATAATATGTAGTTACCTCACACACAACTGTCAGGGCAAATTTTGTGGAAACACGACAAATTTAGTACCGTATAGCAGAAAAATTTTGAGCAAAAAAACCCACAATTCATTATGAAATGCGAGAAACCTTTCGCAGATTGCCTGCATTACAAATGTCCACGCCATTATTCTGTGATCGAAATTGCAGAGTGTGTAATGTTTGTGAATGCATAGTTAACCCTCGGCGTGCATGCGCAGCGAGGGTTACAGTAGTTGGGTCTGTCTGTCTGTTACTCTCCCTCCATCTCACTTCTCGAGTGTTTGTTCGTCTCACAAAGGACACGATCTACTTAACGGGCAATGAAGGTCAGAAATTTTGAACGGTTTTCTCTCAAAATGCTCCGTTGCAAAGCTGGAGCGCTTCCAGCAATGTACGGCTAATGTATTCATTATTGCATTGGCAATTAAGAGCTGTTTGGAATGTTTCCCGGAAAGTGTACAAATACCTTACAAGTTGCTGGGCATTCTTTAGGAAAAGCAGAGCAAATACTCTGAACAGGGATAGCACTGTGCCATTTGTCGGTATGTTGGTATCGTTATTGGCGATCAAAGTGGGCCGGCCTACTTAGTCGTCTAAATGCTCGGTTTTTAAATATCCGACGACGGCGGCACCGTCACATATACATGCCATTACGTAATGTTTGACGTAACAAAGAGACAAAACGGAATTGAACTTTCGCCATTGTGTGTGCCGTGCATGTGTGACTCTCGCATTTGCTCAGATTGCTAGCTTTTTTTTTTTCAAGAAGGAGGAGAGTTTTGGACACAATGTGACCATAGTCTCTCTGTGCCTCCGGGGTTTTTTCAATATATCATTTTCCTCTTGTGTTGTCTGACAGAGGCCGGGAACGACAACAGTGGTGGTTGTGGGAAGGTCGCATGTCGTTGGCTCTTTCACACCATCGTGGGGTTACAGTAATCACATTTTATTGTGCCTGGCAGAATTGTATGTAACTCCATCCCCATCTGTTGGCAGATCAGACAGAGAGTTGTGGGTATGAACTTTTGGGTCGCGTGTCGGTGTTACTTGCGGGGATTCGTCACACTCTGTTGTCTGAGCTTGAGCGTGTGTCGTGTTTCATATCCAGTGGAAGGATTGTTAACAATGGTAGATGTCACCAAACCGCAGTAAACTGCTGCAGTTAATAGCAGAAATGTGGCAAATCTACAAGGCATAAACCAAGAAAGACACGACCTCGCCTGCAATAGACACAAAATGCAAAATTACAATGTGAAGATAATTGCGACGGAAAGCATCGAGTTTTCAAGGATGCTATATGGAGCGTCTGTGATACGTTTGTGTCCATATACCACAGTTGTAGTGTGGTATGGACATGTCATGCATCGAGTGGTACCAATTAAATATAAACACAGTAGGAATCACTGGCATCTTGTTCCACTGCTGTTGTGTGTTTTTTCCGTCCTGGAGCAATGTTTACAAGTACAACAACAGACATTAGCTAAAGATACAGATTGGTGGTCTCGGAGCAGCGGTGATGACAACACTAATTTTACAGTACAGAGTTGTGTTATTACTGATGTAACCTAAGCTGTTGTGTGGTACAAATACCGGAGACCGAGCGACAGTTATTGTCTGTGGAATGCGAAGAGCAACAGTGGCACTACCGGTATCTCGTATCGCCTTGTTTTTCCTGTTCCAATCAGAGCGTGTTTGTGTTATTAGAGAGAGGGAACGTATGTATGTGTGCAACTATGCAATGCATTTTCTGTGAGTAAACACAACAGTTACTGGCGCATGCAGCAACCATAGCAAAATTCCAGTTGCGGTGTATTTAGAATTACATAGGACGTTATGGTACATAAGGTTGGCAACGCTGGTACAGCAAGAAGAGCGTGCAATTAAGACGACTAGATAAGCTCGCTTTGCCCTCCGATGATACTCGGAGTCTCTACTAGGGCCATCGGCCACACAGCCAGAGCAATGGACCGGACCAGTTCTACCTGAGTTACTGGTGTCTGTCTCACCTCCCAGACACCATAACTCACCTCTTTCACCAGCGACACCCAGCAGTTCCACAGACGGCTTGTGTGCCCGTGAATAAGGCCCAACAAACTGCTCATCGGCAAGTTTTATTATTTGGATGCTGGCGGGTGGTCATTGTACATGCGCTGATGCACCATGTGTGGATGTGATTGATGGATATTATAATAAGGGGGTGTGTCCCTACAGACAGGGGAATAGTGGCATTAAGGGAGGTAGGTCACGCATGCATGTGGGCGGTGATGAGAAACTCTATGGGAATCAGGTTTATTTGGCCTTGCCATCAGGCGTCCACCTCCGACCTTCCAAATCTGCTTAATGCTATTTTTGTACGCGCCTAATCAAACCTAGTACCACGGAATGCTTTAGTGTGTTTGTGTGGTGACTGGAGCGCCAGTGACATTGTGGCGCACATGGTCTCAATCAGTCCATTAGTGGGGCACCGGCCTCCATTAGAGACACGTGTGCCATTGATTTCTCAAGAGTCTGCCATTACTTGGTCATCAGATTAAAGACCTCATCGGTGTATGTACTTACGGCTGTATTGGCAATAATCATGCAACTGGGGTCATCCAGGTACACTTTTAAAAAAGGTCTCGTTTTGGCTGTAGCATATACTGTTGCTGTCTGGCCTGCTTGCGTGTCTGCCAACCCTCAGTGAAGGGAGTGTGGCATCCTTACCAGTGTCAGCTCGACAGCTGTAGTTTGTTGGTGCCTGCCCTCTCAGAGTCCCACGTAAAGTGCACAGGTGCTTTGCTGCCGATTATTTGCACAACAGTGGAGTCGACGTCTGGAATTTTGATTACGCTCACACACAGAGGGCAACTAGAGCGTCATTAGCCTGTTATTTTCAGCCGAATATGGCAGTTAATCGTTTTACGACGTGTAGCCGCCCTTGAAGCAGCATTGTAGTAGGACCCCCCACTGTCCACATCTGGCTCACAAATCCAGTTCCACTGCATTGCTCCCACGCTTACAAAGCAAGCTCAATGCATTTAAGGTCATTCCGCACAAACAGCAGCCTTTGTACTTTCAGACGTTTTCCCTTTTAATTATTTTAGTAGTGGAAGGAGATTACGTCCTGGGGCATTGTTTTTTACCAGGTGCCCCATACTTTCCTCCAGTCAGCCACAGCTTGTTTAATCTACATGGTTGGTGGTGGTTCCACCTGGACTAAGTGTTTCAAGTGGTTGCCAGTTTTTAATGTGGCAAATATCTCCCCTGAGGCTTGGCACCCACGAGGCCTCCCGGTATGCCTGTCTTCCATTGGGGCAGAATGGGAGGTGGGGAGGAGGAGGGAGAGGGGGAGGGTGCGATGCAGGTGGCTGGCTGGCACCCTTGTGTTGTTATCTGGCTCCTGTTGGCATCACTAGGAGGGAGGCCTGCATTCTCTTCCTTACTCCCAGTCACCTACACACATATGCTTCAGGGAAACCCACTACACAGTATTATCATCAAACAGCCACACTTACAACGGAGCCTCTCTCTCTGAATGTGTGTTTACAGGTGGCTTGGAGAGTGAGTGTGATTCAATCCACTGCCTAACAACAGGCTATACGCCAATCTCTTCCACTGAGAGCATTCCTGTCATTCTCTCCCTTATCGTGATTCTCGGAAGAAAGCGGGCGTCATGGATTGAATTCCACGGCGCCGGTCCTCAGTCACAACACACGGTCACCCCTCGCATTCTTCCCCTGCCTCCTCATATACACCATACCCCTGACTGCGACTCACTGTGCGGCCTCGTGTGTGTTTGGAGAGCCGATGACGCAAGTCTGTGCCCCAGGGTGCATTTTAGGGTGTGCCTTCTGTGCAGTGCAGACGTTTCGTTACTCGCTCCAACCACTCTCCTCATTCTCCATCCTTTCTTTCTCCCTACCATTTCCTCGACTCTCTCTCATTTTCTTCTTTCTCTTCTTCGCACCCCCCTCATCCCCCCTTCCTGTTTGTCCCTTACTCCCTTTCTTCATATCCTTGTCTCTCTTTACTTCTCAACATTCAACCCCACTCCCTAGTTGTTTACACGGTCCTAATATGGTTTTCAGATCTGTGTCTGCATCGCCATCTCCAACTCCAACTGTGATGTAATGCACAGATGTTTTGGTGTGCTGTGAATGTGACGTGCATGTGTGCTCATGCCATTCTGAGCAAATAAACAGGCAGCTAGCACAATAATGAGACATGTGTCCTGGTGCCCACCTGAATGTGCTCGGATGTCTCCTTATTGGATTAGTTATCGCTAATACATTTAATGTCTGCACCCCTACCACGTCACCATTTCATGAATACATCTAATGCAGATACCTGTCTTCACTGGAAATATTGTGGCCAGTATGTCTATGGCTTGCATGCACTTGTACTAGGAGTAAATCCCCAGCGCTTACATCCTCAAATACTCAATTGATCTTGCTTCTCTTACGTACCTTCTCTCGTTTCTTCTCTCTTTCCCCCTCCCTCCCTCCCTCCCCCCCCTCTCTCCTTCCCCCTCCCTCCCTCCCTCCCTCCCTCCCTCCCCCTCTCTCCTTCCCCCTCTCTCCCTCTCTCCCTCCTCCTCTCCTATTATGCAGGACTGGAGACTGTATGTTTCACTGGAAGAGTACTATTCTTTTGTGACTGGAATTGAAGGAAGGTGGGCCTAAAAATACACCCTGCATACTCTGAAATCTTAAGGATTTTGATGGGCGTCTGTGAAATTTTGTCTTGGCAGGGACCTACACTTACAATGTGCAAAGTTTTTGAGTGCCCATGTGTTGCAATGGCCCGGCCAAAACTGGGGAGACTCAAGTGGTTGGGTTACAAAGACTTTTATACTGGGTGGACGGTCACAGACTCTTTTTGGTTTTCTGAGTTCTCCCTCCAAAAGTTTAACTAACATCCGGGGCACGCTTCAGTACACTATTGTGCTCTCCTCTCTCTGAGCATCTCTATTTCTCTATTTTTCCAAGTAAGACGATCTCTAGCTGAGCCCCTAGCAATATGCCTCAGCCATACTGACATTGTTGTAGGTATAATTATATGGCTCCTGATATGTATAATTACACCGAGAGATTGATGCAGTCTGGTGTGTCGCGACAGAAATTAACTAGGTCCATGTATGAGTTCACACGGGCAATGCTCGGCATTCCGGCGATAGATGTCGTGTGCTTTTTCCTCCTTCCTTGCCTTCTCCACCCTAACTCGTGTAATACTTTAGTCATTGGCCTGACATCAATACTCATATTTTGTTTACATCTGCTGTACAAATGGTGGAGGTGTGTATACGTACATCTGCAGTGGATACCATTTTGCTGTGGTATAATTATATAGTGTATGAGTCATAAAGGCAATGTGGCCATATTATAAGGACTTAATTTAGGAACAGAAACTTACATTCTTGCACTGGGCCCTATTGTTTTGTTCTATCTTTAGTAACATTTCTAAATTTAGCTCTTACGTACTAACAAGTTGACTTTAACACCTCTACCCTACCCTACTAACTACCCTGTGGCAGATGTGTGTTACATTCCTTCTGAAAATGATGGTCTCTCATTTCAAGTTTCTTGTGTCTTGCATCGCAGTTCCAATTTTTTAATGGAAAACATTTTCTTTTTTGGGTGGCTTGAAACCCTCTAATTTCGAGGTGGTTTTTTTTGTTTACTCGCCATTCTACCATTATAGTGTGCTTCACCACTGACTTGTCCCATCCTAGGATTGCACTGAACCAGTTTGCCAGTCGTGGCTGGCTGAGCTACACTGACCTGGTCACCATATGGGACACCATGGACACGCAGACTGCCCTTCTCACTGCTACCAAACAAGTCGCCAAGGTACACTTACACCACCCAAATGAGTACATACGTATGTACATTGCCTTTGCCTTGTATTGTGTTGTAGATTTGAGCCCCTGCATGCTGAGCTGTCCTCAGTGGGTAACAGCACTCGCCTAGACTGCAGAGTGTCATGGGTTCGAATCCCACCCAGGGCAGCTCTTTAATCAATAATACTTGTTCTGGGTGTAGTTGAATTGTTTGCCTTTGCCTTGCGGCCTCGTTGATGTTTCCATATGTACGCACATACTATGGCTTTGTCCCTTATTCTGTTAGCCTTATCATCAAACCATAAATGTACACATGTATCTGTTGCTCAGTACAGCAATGGGATACGTAGGTCGTGTATTATAGTCAAAGGTTGTATGTTGGTGTAGGTGACGTGTGGAAGTGCTGCAGTGTACCTTGTGCTGCTGTCGACACTCTTCACTGCCTCCCACACACTCAACTCCTCCTGGTCTCCCTCTCCCTCCTCCCCCTCCTCCTTCCCCCTCTCCTCTTCCCCTACCCCCGAGACTGCCAACTCCACCTCCACTGGTTAGTCCCGAGTGTTTCATATGTGAGGAGCTCATGTAAGGGTGTACAACAAGTACGTTACCTGTAGTTTGAATCATAAAGGCACAATTTTCATGGAGGAGCTAGGTGCATAAGTTCCATATCATGCTCCACCCCTGTACATAGTAGGGTAGAAGCACAATTCTAACCTACAATCTCACACTATGCCCACAGATATTGCCTCACTGATGATGCAAGACCCTCTGAATGTTGCGCCACCAGAGCTGCCTCTGGAGACCTACGGAAAATATCCACCCGATCTGACCTGTATTCTCCACAATACCCATCTGGAACGCAGTCGACTCAAGTTAATAAACTCCCGAAATCCTCAAATGCCATGTAGCTCGTCGGTCTCAATCGCTCGTCCTACCCTCTTCTCCCCCTCTCTCCACACTAGTGCTATTCGGTGTGTCCACTGTGGGTGTAGCACCTGGCCAGGCATGGGTTTCAACCAAGGACTGAACTTCAATGAGAGAGAATTTGACCACAGGGTGTACTGTGGAGAACAAACGGGGTCTTTGCGTAGCAGGGCTCAAGGCAGTGACCATACCGGTGGATATAACAACAGTAGGCCACATTGTAGGCAGGGTTCTGAAGCTATAACTGCTGACGAGAAAGTGGCATTTCCATATCCCAACCTCCGTCGTGTGGACTTGCACACTTCCTGGGAGGACCTGGAACTACGTAGAGAAACTAAAGCGACCAAACACCCCTTCAAGCCACCACACTGTACACTTGGACTTCACCACACTACTTATTCTGGCATCATACTTGCAGACAACAGATCAGAAACTCTATTGTCCACCGTCTACCAATACTTTGGGGGGCTTCACGACTGGGCAGTGAGTATTATACTCCGAGTTGTTTTACCGCCGGACATGCTAGGTCAAACTGCTCACGAAAATAACGTTTCTACTGCCACCGATGACTATCGCTGGTTGGCAGTGGATGACCGTAGTGTAGATGGTCGCCGTCTTGTAAGAGATCTTATAGCTCAAACTCAGAGCTATGGGGAGGTGGTTACTCTTGGAGTTGACCAGCAGTTGCTCCTGCCAGTCCTGGACCAAGGCAGGCTATGGCTGTGATGTTGTGTATAATAAACGGCAACATTGAAGATTTATAGATGTAGAAGTTTAGTTGTATGTACATCTGTTGTATTGATGCACAGAGAATACTTTATATTATGTACCTGCATCTGCTGCTCTTCATGAGAATTATATATTATACTTGCTGCACTTTGATTTGCGTGCTTTGGCATTATGCATGGTTGATCTGTAACAAATTGAGACAAGCAGCTATAATCAGCTGGTCTAGCAGCAATTTGATCGGTTGCCTTGTTTCATAACATATGCACACACGTGTCTGAACATGGGAACATGATCATCTGCATGTTCCCCCATGCAAGAACAATGGTTGGAGTGTTCATTGTGTCAACCACAATTAATTATACAGTTGCATGACGAATCACTCTAGCCTCGTTGGCCTTCCACAGTCCTGGATACTGCGCATACGTGAACAGCGTGTACCCAGGACTTCTCTCACTGCAGAAGGCCTGGGAAAAAGGATAGAATCACCCAGAACAAATGGGTGGAGTGGTGATTATTATTATTATGTGTATGTATGATCACCTAGATCAACGTATTATAAAAATCACCCTGAACAATGGGTGGAGTCGTCATTATCTGCATAAATCACACTGATCATTGGGTTGAGTGACCATTATTAATTTTAACCCTCGGCGCGCATGCGCTAGAGGGTTACTTGCGTGTCTGTCCTTCCATCTGTCTGTTACCACGTTTTCTGCCACCACGCGCAAGAAATCGGCCAAAGAGCGATAGTAACGGGTTCAGTGCTACACTGGCTTAATTTAAAAAAAGGCGATTTTCGTAAAATTATTGTGTTCTAAAGTTATGGCGTGAAAACCAAGTGAACAAGCCAATATGCAAATTAGCACAGGCTTACCTCGACCGCGTCCGCTCGCTCTGTGTATCTTGAAGGCATACGAAGTCACAACGAAGGGCGTGTATCAACTCCCGCATGCAATCTACTAGCCCGTGCCAGACTCTCCGCGGGGTGTGTAAGGAGAAAAGCCCAGCCCATAAATTAGTGGTACCGCGCATGCGCAGTTCGCCGAGGGTTTGCACTTTCATTCTCTTTGGCTGCATTGGCTTTAGTTTAACACCAAGGCATTCATATTATGTACATTCCACATACGCGTCAATCATTTGTGGAGGTATAGTATTACTAATAATTCCTCATTCATCTTCTCACTAACCTTCATCATGGCCTGTACAGTCACTGACACATAATATGATTGCTATAAGTATACCAAGTGGCAGAAGGTTTTTCAGTGCCACAAACATTCTTTTTCTCCCAGTGATACTTCGGTGATTCTCCTTGGCTATAGTTCTTGCAGAAGACAGCTCAACCACAGGTGTTTATACCCTCGACTTCTCCCCCAAGATGCTCAGCTAGGAGTGTGCCATGAGGTCTTGTATCTCTAGTACTGTGTTTACAGTTTTTGACTGCAGAGCGGAAGCCGAGAGTTTGGTTAATCTCACGCAATGCTTGTTGTCTCTCCCTCACGCAATGTAGTCATAGTCACCCTATCTTGCCGGCGTGGCTCTGTTTACTGGCACACACTGCAATGCCGCAATACTTTCTACCAATATCTTGTTGAGGATAAACATAGCAAAGTAGGACATTTAGGCCCAAACACTTTCTTCAGTAACTGCACAACAGACTATGAAGATAATCGCAGATGATAATACTTTACTTATTCGGTTGGAGATCATTTTCTAGTTCCACCATAGCTAGTTATACAGCCAGCTAGATTCTCTTTACCCTCAGTTTGTGAATACGTTCGCTCAGTTTACCTTCATCCAGAAATCACACACGAGGCGCTCTGTGGTGCGAGCTATAATATGCACAGATGGCGATTTTTCAAAGTAATACAAGCCAAACTTTGCAACAATAATGTGAGATCTTTGCCAGTATTGCTTCATCAAACACCACCAATGACTTCATTGAGTGGTTTCTTTTCTACAAATATCAATCAAAGTAAAAGGCATACATATGTAACCTCATAACTACAGTCTTAGTATTCTACATACGTTTGTGTCTCTTTTAGGCTACATTGTCTTGAAATGTTGCTTCAACGAGTGCAAACAGCACACGTCAGTTCTTTCTCTGCATCATAAGGAGGGCAGGAGAATCCATTGCAGTATATCTCGTTGACGTAAAAGAGAGACCTTGGGTCACTGCCAGTATTCAGTCCAGGAACTGACTCAGGGTCTATGTCAATACACTCATACATTGTACGACCATCATGGTTATGATAGGCTGACATAAGGTAACCATAGTACTCTCTGGTCCAGCCTGCATGACACTGGGTCTTGGCAGGAACCATCAGTACAGTGCCTCTGGTGGCTACATAGCACACTGCACAGGGGACATTGTGGCTGGTGAACTGAGACAGAGATGGCATTGTAGCGAACAAGTACTCAACAGGGGCCACGAAATTATGGCTGGTAACTCCAATGATGTACTGGAGATAGTCAGGATCATCTGGCATGCAGAGATAGTTGGCTGCCCCTCCTTTTTGATCATATCTTGTCCCCCCAGCTCTTCCAGAGTAAACCAGCTGTGTTCCCTGGCCGGTTGGACATGTGGTTCTTCCCCAGCGAGTGTAGACAGCTCCTCCAACTGGCAGACCTTGGGCTCCCTGCTCCCCCTGGCGACCTCTTAGCCCAGGGTCTCCCCTCATTCCCTTCTCCCCCCTCTCTCCCCTCTCACCTCTCTCCCCCACTGCCCCCCGGGGACCAGATATTCCGACTGGCCCCTGAATACCAGGGCCCCCTATCTCTCCCTGGGGTCCATGGAGACCGATACCCCCGACCTCTCCTTTTTCTCCCTTTGCTCCATCTCTCCCATCTCTCCCATCCCTTCCCCTCAGTAGCTCAAACTGCGGACAAGAACCTGAGCCTATGAGATTTAGTTTCTATGAGTATGTGCATACATCTTCTCACTAACCTTCATCATGGCCTGTACAGTCACTGACACATATGATTGCTGCCAGTATACCAAGTGGCAGAAGGTTTTTCAGTGCCACAAACATTCTTTTTCTCCCAGTGATACTTCGGTGATTCTCTTTGGCAATAGTTCTTGCAGAAGACAGCTCAACCACAGGTGTTTTATACCCTCGACTTCTCCCCAAGGTGCTCAGCTAGAGTGTGCCATAAGGTCTTGTATCTATAGTACTGTGTTTACAGTTTTTGACTGCAGAGCGGAAGCCGAGAGTTTGGTTAATCTCACGCAATGCTTGTTGTCTCTCCCTCACGCAATGTAGTCATAGTCACCCTATCTTGCCGGCGTGGCTCTGCTTACTGGCACACTGCAATGCCACAATACTTTCTACCAATAACATGTTGAGGATAAACAATCATAGCACAAAGGGCGATTTCGGCCCCAACGTCCTTCTTCAGTAATGAATGCACTGTAGTGCTGTACCCTCCGCGTCGGCGAGTTTCGTGTGTACTGGTATATTTTAATGATGTTGCTAAGTAGTGTCAAATATTATAATATTGATTGTGAAAAATACTAGTATAAGGGAAGCGTGGGGAGTGAGTTAAGGGTGAGAGGGAGGGGGAGGGGAGGATTTTGCCACAAGAGATGATATAAGGGTGGATTGACTGTGAGTGATCACTTGAGTGAGGTATGTATGTAGTGGTAACATGTCAGTGACACAGGAGATCAACTGTGGGTGGAATACAGGAGTGGGTAATCAAGTTGAGTGAGGGTATCTGGGGTGTTCACTGTTCAGTCACATGTTAGTAGTATGAGCTACTGACGTGTGACATTAGTGATGATGTGGAATGTAACGTTAAATGATGGGGCATCCAAGAGGAGCTCTTGAGTGATGTTGTCGCAGTTTGGCACAATATTAGCTAGCATTTCATTGTGGGCCTTAAGAGTATATTGCTCGCCAGTACACAGTTTACCTCATGAAAGTGTTTTTCGTATTCCATTGTCTTTTCAATGTCTAGTCTAACCCCTAGCCCCGCCCCCTTCTCATATTCCATTGTCTTTCCAATGTCTGGTCTAACCCCTAGCCCCGCCCCCTTCTCGTATTCAATTATCTATGATTTGTATTATGAAGTAAAGAACCGAACACAGTGTAATAAACGCAATGGCTAGGATTAAAAAGCAGTGCAATGGGGATATTATAGAGCCCTTGTGTGTGTGTCACCAGAAAAATGGGTGGAGCAATGATCATAAGGGTTAAAAATACACATGCCGGAGCAATGACGAATAGTTTGTCATAGCAATATTTGAACATCATTGTGCTACCTCAGAGCATGAGTGAAGTGATCATTAATGCAGGTGCTATATAGAATATTAATCACTGCTTCTGTATTGTTGATAAAGAGTGAATAAAACTGACACAAGCTATATAAAACTCACACAAAAGGCTACAAACTGAATCATTACATTGTTAGACCATAGAATCCTTGAGAGAGCCAGTAGGTAGAGTACAGATTGTGGAGCGGTCAGAATTCAGAGTGGCATACTGCCGAGCAGGGTCCTTTGTTACGGCTGCTAGAGACGTGTACTCGTGCGGGACATGATTGGGTCTATCAGAATTGACACCGTTTGATGACACCGTGTCAGTGCTGAGTATCTGAATCTTTGTCTTTGACGACCTCTTGATCAGAGGGGGGACGTAATTGGGGTGACGCTCGTACGCCCCCGTGTAGCTTGGGTCCGGTTCCAGTACGTAGTCGTCTGTTCTGGTGTCTTCGTTCCAGACCCGTCGCTGCGGCGGAGGGACATAGTCCTCGCTCCTCTCGTAGTCTCCTCTGTACTTGTCGGCCACGGGAGGGTCAAGAGTGAGGCTGGAGCGGTGTTCACGATCACCTCTCCCTCGACATTGTACGGAGGTACCCGACGTGGCAGACACCGAGAAGGAACGAGTCGGGTTCCGGGAGAAGTAGGTTGGATCCCTCTCGTAGTCTCCGCGGTACTTCTCCTGGAGCTGGTCTCGCGGGATCTCGATTTGAGGAGGAACGAAGCTGGGGTGTCGCTCGTAGTCCCCGACGTACCGAGGATCAATCACCTTCACGGAGGCTGATCTTGAGCGCTTGGATGACGACCCAGCGTCAGCCCTGCTCCCGTTACTACTTGACCCAGTTTTTTCTAAAGGTGGGGAGTACGTGGGATCGTCAAAGATTTTGACACTCGACTTTCGCTGCTTACGACTACCCGAATGGGGTGAAGGGGACGCAGCCACCGTCACTGCTGTGGACGGTGGCTGTGCTCCTGTACCTAGAGCCAGTTTATCGTAGTCTCTAGCGTCTAAATTGTCGATAGAGGGAGACTCTCCCAGGATGGCCAAGACTCCCTTTGGCTCAGTTCGCAGCCCATCAGTGGTCATCGTGTCGTATATTGACCGACGAACAAACACTTCATCACTTCCCCCGTTCCCCCTTCCTCCTCCTCCTCCTTCTTCAGTTCGACTATCGATGTCCCCTTCTGCCGAGTCCAGCAAGCTGACACCGTTCACGTGCCTCCCTACAGCAGCTACTGCACCTCTCTCGCTCCCAGTCAGGGGCGTGGGGTTGGTAGCCGAAACTGGGGGGTCGACAGGGCCGAAATTTGATTGGGGTTCATCTGCGGGTCCGCTCTGTTGCATGTGGGCGGGTTTGGGTGGGCGCAGGGGCGGGGTCTCGGAACGTGGGCCGAGACGCGAGTACTCGTTTTTGGGGTAGTCTGGTGGAAGTGGCTGCATTCCTTCGTGGTCCCTGAGGTGGTTGTAGGTGTGTGCGTCCAGGGCAGAGGTGGAGAAGGAGCGATGCTGGCGAGCGGCAGAAGCAGGGGAGGTTGTGGCGGCCGCCGTATGAGGAGCTGGGGAGAGTGGGGAGGTGGGGATGTGAGAGTGGGAGCGGGTGCTCCGTGTGGAGAAGGGACGAGAGAGAGGATCAATCACTGTACTCTCAGGCGGGGACCTACCAGAAAATACCAGAGTAAACGTATATCATGGATTTATAGCACATAATGACAAGAAAAAAATTCATGTGATAATGTGCGAACAATTGAACTGTTTTGGTTAGCTCGCCAAAAATAATCCGTTCTAACCAGAACATCTGGGAAGGAGCAAAAGGATCACAACAACTCTCTATAGGGTGATGCTAGGAGAAGCAGACCTCAGTTTCTCTTCTCAAGACCAAGTGAGAACATGTCATCTATGGACTTGGACACAATCTTGAAGTTTCTGCGCATCACCAGATCCTTAGACAGCAAGGCACTGCAAGGGGCACCCTACTGCCACCTAGTAGGTCTCAGCCGCAGGTCTTATACAGATCTTACCTAACGATTGTGGTTAACCCTCTGCGTGCATGCGCAGCGAGGGTTACAGCAGTTGGTTTGTCTCTGTGAGTGTCCGTCTGTGTGTCGACGCTTATTCTGGCCCTACAGGCTACGAGGCGGCCTATTAGCGATACCAGCGGCTTCAGAACAACTCTAGCTGAAAAGACTGCGATATGCCGTGAAAACAAGCGAAAAAGCCATAATTGCACTGGGCTTACCGCGATCTGATCCGCTCGCAATGTGTACCTTGGGGGCTCAGGAAGTCACAACGAAGGGTGTGCATCGACTCCCGCATGCTACCTACTAGTGTAGCTACCCCGTGTCAGACTTTCTGCGAGCTACTAGCGTGGAGAAACTGCGAGTGTTAACCGGTTAGCTGTACCGCGCATGCGCAGTGCGCCGAGGGTAGTTTCAAGGCGAATCTCAGACAAACGGTCGCGTTCTGGTCGCAACGTCAGATTTCCCATCCCGCCAACCCCGCCAGTGCACCTGGGGAGGGACTGGGATTCCATTACGTTCTCCATCATGCATGATGTGATGTCATGACCCAAATGGGCATGCTACCGGCATGGGGTGGACTTGCCCCTAACGACAGGGGCTCGCAATCATACTCCCCCAAAGGAGCATGCCGTGGGGGGTGTCCTGCCAAGATAACGAACCCGGTAATTAGCAAGAGGATGCTCATGGGGTCACGTGACCAAGTTAGGCAGCCCATGGCCTACCACATGACCTGCGGCATCCGCACACTCTTTAAGTGTGCTTTGGGCAATTAATTAACCCTCGGCGCACATGCGCAGCTATGGTTACGGTAGTCGTTCTGTGTGTGTACGTGTGTGTGTGTGGTGTGTGTGTGTGTGTGTCTGTCTGTCTGTCTGTCTGTTACTCTACATCTCACTTCCCGTGTCAGACTCTCCGCGAGCTACTAGCGGGAGACAACCAAGAAATAGCCCAGCCCATCAATTAGCGGTACCGTGCAAGCGCAGTTCGCCGAGGGTTTGCACTGTAGTGCTTTTCATTATGAATATGCCTCCAGTGAATCACGATAAGCCAATATTCATAGAATAATTGTTTATCCTCTTGACCCAATTTGAAAATCTAGTTTGTGAGTGAGAATTGACAATGTGAAGTTAGCTATTCAAATTTCGTGTAATGCACAGTTTATTCAATGGTGCAAGTTTCCTAGTCCATTACACATGGGGCTTTAGTTGCCTGAACCTGAACTGATGGTCATTGTGTGCATAAGTGCATCACTTACTGTAGCCGATGGAACAACCTACAGAGTAAAACACTAAGGGAATCACCGACTATAATATACAGCAGCAACCTACAGAGTAAAAGACAGTGGGCATAAGCAGATACACAGCAAACTACAGAGTGAAAGACAGTGGGCATAAGCAGATACACAGCAAACTACAGAGTGAAAGACAGTGGGCATAAGCAGATACACAGCAAACTACAGAGTGAAACACGCAGGGAATGACAGACTGCACAGCCAGGGGTTCATTGACACTCACCCTGCCCCCACCACCTAATCAACTCTGACCTGTCCTTGGAGTTAAAATGAACCTTTTAATGCACATAGACACAGGGTTTCACCCTTACTTCCCTTTTTTAACGAATACGCACGTTGCCCCCTCTTGTAAGAAGCCCTGACAAGCAACCCTGCGTCTGCGAATGTGATGGATGCCCTGCAAAAATCACTACAGGCATCAGGGGCCTGTGGCAGATGCACAGCAACCCACAATGTCTAGGGGCTCCATAAAGAATCACATGTACAACACACGCGCACACACACATAAAACCAGTAGGCTTCTTCCTCCCCAGCTGTTGGCCCAGCATCTCACTGTATGTATGTACTGGTGTGGATTGAGCAAAATGTGCACCTGTTGTGCTTCTGTTGGGGAGATCACGAAATCTGAGTAGATGTGATAATATTTGTGGCTGCACACAAGTGCCACGGAAAGCATGGCTACATATTAGTAGAAGCAGTCTTATCCGCAATACATTTCAGGGCCTAATAGCAAGATAGACTCCGGCTCAGCATGTAGGAGCAGACCAGGATAACTAAACCACCAACCATGCCCAACTTCAAACTAAGACTGGAGTGCAAACCCTCGGCACACTAGACGTCCAACCCTAAGACAAAGGCAAAGAGCACAACTATTTACACCCAGCATCTCTTGTTGGGAGGCTTGTTCAAGAGCATAAGTAGTTTGACAGCGAAATCTATACACTTCCTTTGCACAAAGGGTATGGTACAGATTTCATACACGATCGCTGCCTATTGATATCCACCTGCTTCCACATTCACATATAATTATTAGGATACAGTGTTAGACTTCACAAGATCTAGAAAATATGATTTGTCTTGGGTAAACTCCTGGCATGTAACGTTATACATGAAACCACAAGTGCTGCGCTCAACTCTGCCTTTATAAACTCGTGATGCCAGAGAGAGAAGTTGCGGTATGCTTTGCTGATGAGGGCTAACAAGCCCGAAACAGCTGTCCAGAGCTCTGCATCTTTTTTCTCTTGGCATCACATGGTCTATTGTTACATGCTAGTGTTACTCCTAGCACCGTGAGTGTGTGTGCAGTGTGATGCGTGCTGAAGTGTCGACGAATGAATGCATTGAGAAGAGATGTTGAAGTTTGCACAGTCTTGTGCATTTTAAGCTGCGGAAGTCCTGAAAAAACTTTCCGTTTAACAATAATCACTCACTGTGTCCTCTCTTGGCTGAATCCTCTGTATGTGTTGAATTCTATTTGGTGGAGGAAGGAGGGAGAGAAGGTGAGGAGGGAGAGAGGAGGGAGAGAGGAGGGAGAGGAGGGAGAGGAGAGAGAGAGAGAGGATGAGGCGGGAGAGGAGGAGAGGAGGTGAGGAGGGAGAGGAGGGAGAGGAGGAGGAAATGGAGGAAGAGAAGGGGTGAACAGAGAAGGATGAAGGAAAGGAGGGAAATAATGGAGGGAGAGAAGGAGAGAGAAAGTTTTAGTACATTATTGCAGTGTTACGGCTAGCATTTGAGCGGACAGGTATTTTCAGAAATACCACTTCAACTCGGCGTGGTTCCAAGCCTCTAATGCGACCTTCCCTGCCCAGATGTTTCACTGATGGAAGGCTACAGCACCATGTCAGTGATTCCCAACACTCTGGCCAAGTCTCCCAATTACTGGGCCCTATACTTATGTGTTGGAGTCAATCACCATACTTTGACCACCGGTTAATGAGGGTAATTTTCCGTTGCTCTTTATCTGCCAATAAGAGCATGCACAATTAAGCCAGAAGTAATCATAAAATACGCCAACTGTGACCGTTGAACGCACTATAATTATACTCACTACCGTCCGTATGCAAATAACTGCCCCTCATAACTCTGTATGCATTCTGTCAGTATAATTATACAATGGTCTGGTAATGACCCTAATTCCCCTTTGGCACAGCTATAAATCAGTGCAGTACTGCATGTGCCAGACCTATAGCGATGGCTATTAGAGCAGTGTGTAATGCTGCTGCATCTTGCGTATTTATTATGTGGGAGTATGTAAACAGTGCATCGCTGTGCTGTAGGGCTGGCTTGGCAGGCCATTCACCTGATCTACCGTATTGACTGTGTGAGTAGCAAGCCTATAGCACCTATGTACAAAAATTCTCATTTGCTATACCACCTATTGAGCATAGTATGGTAGTTCAGCAAATGTGGAAAGTTGTAGTAGCACTATTCGGTTGCTATTCGCGTAGCTAGCCTTTAGCACCTAAACACACAAAATCCTATTGAGCATAGATTCAGTACTTATTGCGTGGCAAGCTACAAACACAAAATTCTTATTATCTACACCACACATTGAGCATATTATGGTAGTCCAGAACATGAAACCTTGTGTGCGTAGATAGCCTATAGTACCTGCATACACAAAATTCTTATTTTCTATACCACATATTGAAGTCCAGAAAACTTTGCAGTACACTATTTAGGAAACAAGACACCCACTGGTACTTGGTGACCAGTCACCACGTCGATCAACCTATGGCTCTCCCACCCACCTCACATCTGTGTTTCTTTCCCCCATTCCCCCCACTTTCTCCAGTCTCTCCCTCTCTCTTTCCATCTCCCCCCTCTCTACTCCAACTACACAGAACCCCGTAAAACAGGACACCCCTGAAATCAAAAGGACACCTTTCCCCACCCTGAATACGCTCTTCCATGCAGATTTAGCAGGACACCTCACTAACAAGAAGACTCTCTCTTGTCCCTTTGGTGACCTAATCAGCAAAGGTTCCGCTGTAGACAGCTATATATGCGTGTACTGGCGCAGAACAACACAGAACGCAGCCTCAAAGACCAGACAGTAGCATTCTTCTCAACAGAATCCCCCACACCGAGGGACAATATTTACTAGTTTACCATTCATTGCCCATTCCAGGGGAGCACTTAACTAGAGCTACACGGGCTACAGCCGGGGGTATATGTAGCGAGGGAACCACACAGCTGGGGGTATATGTAGCGAGGGAACCACACAGCTGGGGGTATATGTAGCGAGGGAACCACACAGCCGGGGGTATATGTAGCGAGGGAACCACACAGCCGGGGGTATATGTAGCGAGGGAACCACACAGCCGGGGGTATATGTAGCGAGGGAACCACACAGCTGGGGGTATATGTAGCGAGGGAACCACACAGCCGGGGGTATATGTAGCGAGGGAACCACACAGCCGGGGGTATATGTAGCGAGGGAACCACACAGCCGGGGGTATATGTAGCGAGGGAACCACACAGCCGGGGGTATATGTAGCGAGGGAACCACACAGCCGGGGGTATATGTAGCGGGGAACCACACAGCCGGGGGTATATGTAGCGAGGGAACCACACAGCCGGGGGTATATGTAGCGAGGGAACCACACAGTTGGGGGTATATGTAGCGAGGGAACCACACAGCCGGGGGTATATGTAGCGAGGGAACCACACAGCTACAGTCACACAGGGCGACAGTAGGGAATATTTAGCGAGTAAAGCGAGTCCAACTAGTTGTCTAAATCAGGGATATATACAGGTTGTGACCCACATTGCAGCTGCACATACTGTAATGCTGTAATGCTGTAGTGATTCTAAGTATGCACTAAGTATTGATCTGCTCAATGATAGTTCTCTTACTACAGGGTTTTTCCTACATAGGAGGGAGGTGCATGATCTCCTGCCCCTTGCACCCCCCTTAAATTAAAACTCACAATCTGCAAGACTTGTTCAAGTTTGGCTCACCCCAGCTGTCTCCACCTCTAAATTACTATAGAATACACCAGGACAGCTAGACACACAGGAAGCCAGGAACAAGGCTTGGAATGATGCACCCATTATCTAAGGTACCAATTGTGATTCTGGGGTCTCACATATTGTTCCCCTTACACCACAGTCCTCATTCTTAGTTACTATATACCAGTGAGTGCAAGCAGTTCAATATCTTGCTTGTGTTTTGCCCGTATTTTTGAATCACGTAGAACATTACTGTAGTGATAGCGCCGGACTTGAAACGACTAGGTAGGCTTTTCTTTGCTCACCAATTACAGCCAAACATAAGCTATGGTGTTCTACACAAGAATAAATATTCTAATTCCTGAAATTTATTTTCATTGTCAGTCAAACTACGTTTATCATCAGGCAAATGTTGACTTCCAAAAGTTTATGGCCTGGTTTCATGGAGACCCGTGCCCATGTAAGCACACACTGTCTTCCGCTTGGCTGGGACAGACGGCAAGGAATTGAGGGCAGAAAGTGACCACACACACACAACGCAATCTTTCTCTCTTCGCATGCATGTAGAGTATGTGTTCTTTTTGCCCTCAGTTCATGTGTATATTACTCCACGTGTCGAAATATGATACACAGCTCTCTTTACAAGAATGCGACGGTGAGTAATTTGTTGGAAACTCTAATCTAAGTGGCTCCCTCCTCTCAGTTGCATGACCAGATTGTGCTGGACCAGAAAAACAGAATGAAGAATTAGTTTTTTTTCTAATTCAGGGTTGCATTGCAGCACATGCCCCACCCAAACCAAGGATGTGTCCATCTGTAACAGTGTAAATACACCACCTTACACTGCTGGACCAGAAAATAGACTGGAGAATTGTCTTGGTGTTCCTTTCAGGGATGTGTAATGAGCAGCACACGGTCATAACGTCCCACCCAACACAACAATGTGCATTAGCTTCAACTTCACCGCCATCTTTAATTGTGTCTAATCTAAAGAATATGTACGTATGCATGTTTGTTGGATATCTCTAGCCAACCAACATGTATGAACCTAGGTATTGGGGGATTTATCAACCTATACAATCCTACATGTGCAAGCAGGGTTCATACATGTCGTTTGCCTAGGGATATCCAACAGGGTTCATATAATTATCTGGGTTCATACATGTCGGTTGCCTAGGGATATCTGTTGCAGTACCAGACAGGACAGCATTCACCCTTACAGGACTCATGCTGTCCTGTGTTGGCACTGCAACACTCACGCTCCACCTTACGTACAGTCAATGAAGCAAACTTAGAGTACAGTAAATTAGGCTTACATTCAGCATATCGAAAAGGGAGTTTTCTACTTTAGCCACAAAATCATGCACCATCTCTTTTCCTTTCTGCTAACCACCAGGCCACGTAAACCAGAAGAGTGAAATTAGGAAAAGCACAATACCAAACAGGTTGACATCGGGTTAAGTACATGAACTAAACACATTCTCTCCACACAAATGAAACTAAAGCGGTCCTAACACCTTCATTCTATAGACAGTGGATAATACTACAATTAGCAAATATGCACGCTTGAACAAATGCAATGCATTTTTGGCAAACGAGAGCGGGAGTTGCAGGCACATGCAGCAAAAACTGAAATCTCAGTTACACATGTGCGCATGTACATATTAAGTACACTACGGTAGGGGTGGTCTAATTCAGACGACTAGGAAGGATCGATTCGCTCGCCTATCACCATGCTCCATACTCTTCCATTGCCAAAAATGGCACACTGCATTCATTCCGGCATCAGAGTTGCATGGCAATAGATGTATGCACGGCCACATGAAACCGGAGCCATTTTTCGGTGGTAATCTCCAGAGACAGACGGCATTGAACTCAGAGGGGCAGAGGAATGCTTTCAAGCTTGAGACGAGTCTATTAACAGATTACACAGCGTCGCGCACTCACAGCTTATCCCACGCAAACTGACTGTACAATCTCCTGCTGCATGCATGCGTGTATCTACCGGCCGTGGATTAGCTTCTGGCAAACCGAGAGGCAACACTGATTACCCTAAAGCACAGAGTATTTGGAGGTTGTGCCTTTGCCTTCTGTCGTGCTGTGTTGTAATGTATTGTACCGTAGACGACACTTTGAGCCCTGTCTGTTTAACCTGCTATAGAGCTCATGGGTAGAGAGCACTCTGTCATGGGTTCAAATACAACAGGGAAACACTCTATGGGATATTAGCAGCACCAGTTGGGACAAAATCTTCGCAGAAGGCTCTAAAATTCGTAAAACGTTTCTTGCTATAGAGTGTTACGTATCTCTGCTGCCCTGTATTTCCATGGGGGGGGGGGGGGGGGCTGGAGCTGTAGCACACACGATGTCGGTAATGTTAGTCAACATTAGAACACGGAAAAGGGACAGAGAAAGCAATGTTTAGTAGCTATCAGTTACGGAACAGAAACACCTTCACTCCCTCCACCCACGGCTTCTAGACCGCCTTTGCTAAACATGTTCCCAGGAGTATATAACTGTCTCCGCCCACTGGACATGTATGTACGTATGTATGGTTCTCTGAATGTATTACAGTGTAGGGTTGGGGGTTGGGGGGTGTAGGTTGAAACCACAGTGCATAGCTAACTGGTGAGTCACACACAGTCTCTAAGTGTACCGAAACTCCTTCAGAGGAAGGAAATAATCGGGAAACTTTTGAGAGACAATTAACAGCTCAGTTGAGAGGAATGCATAACTTCTGCAGATTGCTTGTTGCAGCTGTAGAAAAACAGCCCACGTATATATACACGCTTCAATGTTGCTCCCTTGAAAACCCAGCCTTCTCCCGATCCTCCTCGCAAATTATATCGCGTGACCTTTGAACCATGTGCAATTAAGGAGGCCGGGAGAAGGCCTGGAAGATTTTCATCATGTGATACGTGGCACACAAACGTCATTATGCACCACGTGTAATATAAATTGTGTGTATTGCTTATGGGCGTGATGTCTTCTGTGCCACGTATCATGTGATGAAAATCTTCCAGGCCTTCTCTCTCCTTAACTTTGTCCATGGTTCAAAGGTCACGCATACATAATTTGTGAGGAGGAGGAAGGAGCCGGCCTGGGAGGCTGGGATGAGGCTAACCACAAGTGAGTGGTCACATGCTCACACCCTCAGAGCAGACAGGGCTCTCACTGATGTCTGATTGTCCTCTCACTCCTGCATTCACACAGTACAACTTGTCTACTAACTGGCCACTCACACACACTCCTTATGGGCTGCAGGTGGTCAATTTGCACCTACCATAACAGGAAAGCAAGAGCAATATTCTAACCTATTTTCCATCACTCTTTCAGCATCTGATTATTAGGTTTTCAACAGTTCTGTGGGTCCAGTTCTAACCTAGAAAGAAGCTTTATCAAGGCTAGGGGTGAAATCGCAGCTATCTCGTCGTCGTGTCTGAGCGACTTAAAAGCCGAGGTTCCAACTTTAAAACAGTGTCGTCTCACTGTCTAGGGGTTAAATATTTACAGTTGAGTATTTACATAAACACAGATCCAGCTAGCTACAGCAGCATACACATGGACCCAGCTAGCTACAGTAGCATACACATGGACCCAGCTAGCTACACATGGACCCAGCTAGCTACAGCAGCATACACATGGACCCAGCTAGCTACAGCAGAGCTGCAGCTGATACCCTCCTTGCTACCCATAGTGTCTACTAGTCAACTGGCCCCTTGTTTTGACATTGCATTGGGTTTCCATTAGCCTTGTATCCAACCCCCTCCACCACAAAAGAGCCTAGGTATATATATATATATATACCAGCAAGCCTAAAATATAAATACATACATACATACATACATACCTTTTGAGCGGACGTACACCCTCCTATTGGACTGTCTTCTGCACATGACGACTATGGCCACGGTGAGAACGATGATGACAATAGCAAAGACAGCGATGAGCGCAATGACTGAGATGAGGAGGGGAGTGAGTTGGTTGTTAGAGTCTCCCGAGTCGCCCCCACT
Organism: Geodia barretti; assembly: GCA_030341885.1. NCBI lineage: Eukaryota > Metazoa > Porifera > Demospongiae > Tetractinellida > Geodiidae > Geodia > Geodia barretti. The sequence continues at coordinate 40,298 of CASHTH010003014.1, forward strand.
CTGTTCCTCTCCACTGCTACTGCCATCTGTAGCAGAGAGAGTGAGAACAGGAGGTAGTCACTGGAAGCAGTATATGCATGTGTGTATGTAAGGGAGAGGTATACAGTGGAACCACACTAATCCAAGCCTCTGAAATGTAGCCACCTCGCTGAAGCAGCCAATGGGTTTGGAACGGATTGATCAACCTGTGCATGTTTCTCATAACAACCTTACCCTGAGATCAAGCCACCTCACTAATCCAGCCACTATTTCAGGTCCCAAGTGTGGCTGGAATAGTAGCCAGTGGAAGCAGTATACATAGCGTAATTCAGAATGCACAGTGGGGGAAGAGAGATAAGAGGGGAAAGAGGGCAGACAGGAAGAAGAACTGTTTCAGACGCTCCACCCAGAAGAGAACAGAGAGACTAGTATGAAGACACTTCTTCCTGACATTCCTCATTACAGTGGCCACACACGCATTGTTATGGCGTTTTCTTAGAACCACTATTATAGGATATGGCAGTAGGCAGGGTGAGCATGGTCCAACAAGCTGCATGACATGCGCCACGAGCTTATAAGGGGACCATTTGTATCTTGATGGGTTCCCATAGAAGGAATAATGGAACATGCAGTGCCAGGTGAACGAGCAAACACTCGACTAGAGTCTGAAACAGCTGTAGAGACACTGGGACTCGCTACGGCCAACGCGGGTAATGGTAGCTCGGTAGCTACGTTAGTTCACGAGCGCGGCTTTTGCTTGTGTAACTGATTTACCTCCCTCATCGGCTGCGTCGGTAGTAAAAACAAAGGTTGCAAGACACGAAGCAAGGAAAACTGCTCGTTCCATCTTCACCCGTCGCCACACGGCTGTCTCTTCTCCAACTGCTAATAATCCGGACAGAAGCGGGCGGAGAGAAGCTCCCGCCGTAGAGTAAGCCAGTATAGAGTGTACGGATGTGTGGCCTGTTTTAGTAGCTAGGAATGAGGAACTAGCGCCATAGCACACCTGTGTAATCATAAAAGCCACACCCTTTATTGCTGTAGGATGGGGGCGGGGACATCCTATAATTTCGACTGCACAGCCTGATCAACAATGTAGTATGAGCCAATGACAATAATGGACAGTACAATAGGGAAGGGGAGATCATGAATCATGAATAGTATGAATCAAATGGCATGCTCAATCGTGATGGGGTGTGTCCTCCAACGCTCATTCCAATCCCCCTCACTGGGGTTGATTCACGTGTCTCATAGATGAACTCCCTCACCCCTCCTCCCCCTCCTCCTCCTCCTCCTCCTTCTCCTCCTGTGAGGACACCCGAGTCTTGCAGGCTCTTTGAGCTGGCTGCCTTGACCCTCCCCACACCCCCTCCTCCCCCTGCCTGCTGGACCCTACCACCAGACTGGGCCACCTGGTGCCTGTGGTTCCCACGTGGTATAATGGGGTCCAGTGACTGGTGGCAATGCTGGTTCACCAATTGAGGAAGGTCACCCACGCTCACCGCCGCGTATTTTGGATCGTCAAACAGCACACTCTGGGCATCGTCGCAACCGGCAAAATAACTCTCATTGATGATGCTGTAGGGTGAGGGGTAGGAACCGAACTTTGGCTCGAGGAGGGCATCGTAGGGAGGTGGGACTCGTTTATCGCTGGTCTTGTCGTTGCTGCTCTGGAGGGGATCGAGCGCCGGTACCCAAACCTCCTTCTTGCAACTCCCGTCTCGCGACCCTCTGCTCTTGACGCTCCCCTCTCTCGACCCGGCAGTCACCACCTTTCCGTTCCTCTCCACCGACATCGCTCTCTTTCCACTGCCAGGGCGTGACTTTGTGCTCTTCGAGGAGCCCTCTCGCGAGACCACGACTCTCTTTGTGCTCCCTCCCTTCTTCTCCCTGCTCGGACAGCTCCCTGACCTCGACCTCATGGTACCGTCACCCCAACAAAAATCGCTCGACTTGTTTCCGACCGATGGCTCTGTTCTCGTGGCTCCACCAACCTCACGTTTGAGGCTCCCTGCTCGGTTCTTTCCGCTCCCCTCCCTCGATCTGGGCTTTATCTGACTCGGAGCCCCGACCTCCCACGGACACTTTATCCTGCTCTCTTTCTTATCTCCCTTCTCCTCCGTACGGTCCATCTTCTCCAGGATGTAGTAAAAGTGCGGAGTTGAACTGCTCCGGGCTCTCGTGTTTGGTGGGGGAGGGATCACTTTGGAAGATATGCCTCCGTTTCTGCTGCTGATGTGCTGCTGATGCAGGAATCCACTCCCGCCATTGTGGTGGGGGGCAGACTGTGACATTTCGACAGTGTCTATCTCGGCATACTTGTGCTGGAGGGAGTTTTTCCGTGGGAGCGAGTTGCTCTTCTCAGTCGACGCCGAGCGACTCCCGATGGAACTTCTCGTGTCAAGACTGCCCTTCCGTGCCTCTTGCTCAGAGCCATACCTTATATATACAGGGAGAGAGAGAGGGAGAATAATTACCAGAACACATTCTTGGTGAGAGAGCGCGAGCAGTTCAATTTTAGGTGCACATTTATAATCACATGTCGCATTTAGAATGACATAGGTATGTGCAGTGACAGTGCGGGTCACAACACACCAATAAACAAAAGTCCCACATTCAGAAGACTAGGTAGGCTCGCTGCGACTTCTTAATCCATTGATAGAGATATGAATAGTGCAAACAAATGGGCGGAAATGCTACTAAAAAGCATTATGGTTAGTAAGTTATCCGATTAGCCAGTTGGTAATCATAGCTACAGGACAAAAGGGAGTGAGACTAAATCGTGAGAGTCGCTGGAGCCTGCCAATTCCTCGGTCACTATAACCAGCTTTCACGCTCACTGATTCGATTAGCAAGTAACCAAGACTCCCCATCAGAACTCTGTGCAGGCAGTATCGCAATGAGCTTGTATGGAGCCAATGGCAGAGCGTGACTTTGTGCAGGGCAGTGTGCGACTCAACTCGATATTCCAGTAAGATACATGCAAGCCCAGACCCTAAACAAGTTTGCACTGGCAGCTAGATCAAGCCCAAATATTATTATCTCATTGCTGGAAGTGGCTGTATATACACACACTGAGAAATGCGGGTGCCACGAGGTATAAGCCACAACAGAGGCCCAAGCCAACTGCAAACCAGAGACACCAGTCCGCAATTGAGTTACTGCTGTTTAGGTTCACCTGGTGTCCTGGGCTCCGATAATGGGCACTCCTTCACCTCCTCTTCCTCCACCTCCTCCTCCTAGCTCCCTCTTCATTTCCACCGTCTCTGACCCTTGAGAGAACATAATAATTTATTATAGACCAGTCAATTGAACCAACTAGTGAATGCAATGGGGATAGGTGCTTTGGCCAACTGTAGTTCTGCTATATATTATTATAAAGGATCAAAAGGGAACACTCGTAATGTGATTCACCCTTAGCCCAACCATCACTGTTCTAAACAAAGTGTCTGGGTGCAGTATAAGGAAGTGGGACACGAAGTGACAGCTGGACATGGTGCCAATCAGGCTGCACTACTGTCATAATAGCATCAATCATGGCTCCATATTTGCAGCCGAAAGGACCAATCTTGCAATAAGCACACCAATATCCAATATCCTCTAGGTAAATGAAGAATTACGTTTGGATCACACTGCTTTTACTGATTGGAAGCCACCTTATGGTGCAAAGCATTCACCTACTCTGCATGCAAGCGATGCTCATACATCACATCAACAGTCCCATAACTAACTCTAGGCCACTGTTCTAGAGAGAGACAGAGCACGAACCTGAAAATGAGAGTTGGGATCTGTAGTGGCCAGCTCTGTTTGAACCAAGTCGTGAGCGAGAACCAGACTTTGCAGCCGAGCTGCTCCTCCTCCTCTGTAGCTGACGATGTCGCCGACACATGACGAGGACGATGGTGATCAGGACGACCACCACGGCCGCCAGTAACACGCACACCACCACAGCCGTGTAGAGCGCCGTTAGACTCTCTCCGCTGAGCAGAGAACCGGGGTGCTGCTGCTCACGCTCCTTATCCAGAACCCCTATTATAGTGGGGGTTGGGAACAGTTCTGAAGAATGCCCCGCAGTGGAAAACGGTCCCTGCGTCACGGGTGGAGTCATGCCGCTCCTCTCACCACCACCGAAGTCTATGTTGGCAGTGGGCATATCTGTCAGTGGGTAGATATTAGGGATGGCAGCTGGGGTCTTTGGAGGATATACTGATTCTGGGTCAAGGACGTGGATGAACATTGAACCAATTGGCATAGTAGTTCCGTGTTGCAACCCTCTGCTATCCCGTACGCTGTGTGTGCTAAGGAGTACTGTGTTATACACGGTCGGTTGAGGGACCACGGCACTCCGCTCCTCAATGCAAACTCTGTTGAACGAATGCAGCACTACTTCCTGGGACTCGCAGGCCCGCAGACCTGTGTAAGCACCCTGCTGATCACTGACACAGAGTCGGCTGCTGGCCGGGGATATTAGCGTCCTTCCTGGAGCCTCAATTTCACACCAGATGCACACACCCTCTCCGCTGCTATCCTCCTGGACTCTGAAACTGAGTGTTGAGGACACGAGAGTGCTCTGAGAGTTGTTTGCTCTCGTCTCTGCCACTGGACCGCTGAGCCTCAGTGGGGGAGGCTGTGAGGTGGAGCGTTGTGTCGGGAGCTTGCTGGACCACCAGGAGATGTGAAGTCTGGACCGGAGAGGACCACCGGCAAAGCAGGTGAGGTGGAGAGTGGTCGCCCCCTGGTGAGGGTTGCAGCTCAGATCGGTCTCTGGTTGCTGGTGCAACCGAAACTGACAGTCTCCTGCAGGGACGTCTGTTGTAAAAATGCAGGAACACAGATGCTAGTTAGCGAATAGATGTAATTTACGTCAGGCTCTACTCCAACTACCTTGCGCAACTGAGTTGACTATAGAGCTCAATGCACGCAGCATGCTTTATAGGACGTAACGCGATCAATGAAGTTTGCAGTGCAGCGATGGAGCTGCACACAATGGCTAGTTGGCAGATCCCTGGTATACCCAATACCGACTGCATTGGCTCACCTTGGCAGGTCCCGTGTGTAGCGAGAAGTGCTAGAATAGAGCACGCGACCTGCGCAATCAGCTTTATATCCATCCTGCCAGGCGCTCGCTGACCGCAGGCCAAACAGTCTCTTGTTCTCCTCGCAGAGCCGAGCCAAAAATCGACACTCGAATTACAACATCTATACTGCATTACTACACCTAATGGTGCTATAGATGGCTAGCTATGCATAAACAATGCCTACCTAACTTCTAGCAGGTATCCTTCTCAAAGCATCCAGGATGGTTATGTTTTATTCAGCTCCGTGTGCATGTACTTAACACTTGCACAATTACTGCGATTAATATACCACCCAGGCAACGGCTCCACGTGTGTACTGTTTAGTCCATTCGGGTGAGTAGAGCTGAACGCAACAACCAATATTTGGGGTTGTATATGGCCATGTGTTTGCATACAAGTTGGCAAAGAAGACACCACTGGGTGCTGGGTGGGTCGACCGCCAACAATAGTTGGCATGGTAACTCCACGTACACAATTACCATTTACGTGTCAGAAATGGAATTGATATTGATCTCGATACCTTGTTAATTAAAAGAGTCACCTACAATATTATTATGACATAGAAAGAGGTGTTGCCAATATTATAAGGAATAAGATCATGTATATCCAGATGCCTATATATAATTATATTATTGTGACAAGAGGCCAATAGCCACTGAATATTATACAGAACTGCTGTGTTTGCCCATTTGATTTTCCCATAAAAATGACCACACCCACACATCACAGGGAGCATGACAGACAGAGTGCCACTTGGCCCCTGCGATACTGTCTGCACGAGCAGAGTCTCTTGACGTCTTTTTCACTGCCGGCACAGCTGAGCATGAGTTCATCATCTTGCAGGGAGCAGTGAGAGTCACTGGTGACTAGAGACGGAGCGTGGACTGAGTGACCACGCTGTATGCTGGGACACTCTATTCCATTTCTGTTAAAAGACAGAAACAGAGAGGCGGCGGAGAGGTATAGAGAGAGGGTATTATGAGAGTGAGAGAGATACATAGGGATGTAATAGGGGGGAAAGAGAAAGAGAGAGGGAGAAAGTGTAAACTGCAACTGGTATAATTATAGCAAGTGAAACTTACTTTGCAAAGGCCTCTTCATTGTTCAACAGGTGGAAGAGTTCTGGCTCACACACTAGACCTATATAAGTGGGACGACACATGTATGTTCATTAGAGAGAGTGGTGGAATTCATTAGTTACGGGGGTGTAGATTGGAAAACTATTGCATACCAGAAGCTGACAGAGGGTGTGTGCTGCTAGGTAGAATGCTCACGGCGGCCTTAATGAACATGATTGAGGCCTTGCAAAAAAGCACATTTATGTATGGCACCCCTTGTTTCCTGGCCTTAAAAGCCTTGACTGACATGCAAACCTTACACGAAGCCCCTAGACCACATTGCATAATGCTGGAACACCCGTGCCATCTCTATAATACGACACGTAAGTACGTACAGTGGGATATCCAAAAGGGAGGGTGACATCAGACGCTAGTCCCTTGTGAGAGGACGGTGGGTCGGGCCCTCGTGTCCTGCCAAATCATACAGACCCAGCACACGATGCTGCCAAGAGCATGCTTTCCTTCCAGGAAGCAAGATGTGGGTTCGAATCCCACTGGTAGAGCCGAATTTTCCTTCCTTTCTTCTGCTCCTTCTGACTTATGCACGTGTCACTATGCTTTCAGCCTACCAGGACTGATATAGTGAGCGAGATGTGTAGATTAATCTGATAAAGAAAGCTATCCGTGCGAGCGCTTACGCATCACGTCCACTGTACAGACTTTCTGTTTTAGTTTATACTCACGTAACACGTAACTGTAGAGTGGGACATCGTAATTGTTTGGGATTTTCGCATTGGTAACATTTCCATAGTTTTAGTTATCCAGATAAAAGTTCCACTACAGTGTGTACAGCTACATACCTACTGCTGAGGAGCGAACACGAATAGTCATTTAAGGCATATTGGGATGTATATACTACAGTATGGACAGCGCTGCATACACTTTAGATGACTATAGGTGGGCTCGCTTCACTCGCCAATAAGCTGCAGTGTAAACACGAAGCAAGTGCATTCAACTACACCTAGGACGACAAAAAAATAGATGGCCTTAATTGGTATAGTGCTACGTACGTATATACATACATTTGAGTACATGCTAGAAGCTGTCACACTACTTACTCACCTTCATCGTAGCAGGTCTGTTTACAGCTGACGCCAGGTCGGCTGAGTCTAGTTACGAGTGAGTCACTGGGTGGCCACTGGTGGGGTCTGCAGTACTGCTGGTTGTTGAGGTAGGCCGTTATCCTCTCCAACATGCCGGCAAACGTGAACTCGTATGGGAGGTAGGGAGGTGGACGCTGAGTGGGACAGAAGAGGGGGGAGGGAGGGAGGAGACATATAAGTAAGTGAGGAGTACATAAGATGAGAGGGAGATTGTAAGGAGAGGAGTGCATCATTATGCATATCGTACATTGCAAGTACACACACACTGGTGGGTAGTGCGTGTGCAAATTCAAAAGCATGCAACTTCCAAATGTATGGGTAATAGTGATGGGTCCACACTGCATGTTGCACATAACGCAATCGAAATGCTTTCTATTTCAGGCAACTTTGTTGGTCTATCTTATCCATACATTTGAAGTTGCATAACTCACTGGTTGTTTGAGGATCCTCTGGACCGTTAGCTCAACTTCAGTCAGGTTCTCAGCATTGAATGTGTACACATGGGGTTCCCCAACAAATGCTGCCATATATGGATTCTGGGAATCAATCTGCCCGTGTGCGTGTGTGTGTGTGTGTGTGTGTGTGGTACGCATGTGTGCGCACAATGACACAACAACTATCAAGTACACGATACGCAAATAACATTCAATCGCCCATTATTTAATTGCTGTAGTAATTGTGTACATTAAGAATATATAAGCGGGCCAGATGGTGGCAGCCTGCTTGCGTCCATTACTGTGGTTTATAACCTGGATTTTAAGCCTGCAATCTGAAGAGCCTTCTTACGCTGCTACGACATCATAGAAAAAAAGAAAATCCACTTTTTTGTAGGGTTAATTAGTGGCATCTACAATGCGAGATCTGGTGACCTTTGGGTTGCAGACAGATAGATGGATGAAGGGAGGAGGGATGGACAATATAATAACCCTCGCTTAAGGCCGTGACACACAATGCAACGTTGTAGCGTGAGACAAAGTTGCATGCAACTTCCAAATTCCTGAGTATGACGGGTCGATGCTGCACGCAATAGATATTCGCAACTCATTTGACGTTGCATGCAACTTTGTCTGATCACTCAAGAGAGTTGCATCGTGTGCGCGTACACACAGGGTAACAAGAACTGCAGATAAGCACACCTGTCTGTTGGTCGGTTTTTTCTTAAAGAAGTCGCTGTTTGTTCTGTCGACGGGAGGGTCTACTCTGGGATTGAGGAAGACACAGCCCTGGGCAATGGCCTCCAGGGGAGCCGGACCCTCGTAGGGGAATCCAAGACCAACAAACAGTCTGGATTCCTAGAGTGTAGGGGGGAAGGAAAGAGAGATGTTGATGTTGGCAGGGAGGTAGAGGGTAGATAGATGTATAGGGACACTTATGGCCTACACAAGCCTATGCCTTCCTTAGCTGCAAGCAACTCTTGGGGAAGAATTTCAGCATTTAAAGCCTTTAAACAGTCTGAGGAAAACATGTTAGGTTATGTGAGGAAATTATTTTTTCACTGGTTGAACTTGTTAAGGGTTATCTTCAGTGTAGTGGGTGGCAACTACCCCTAGCACTAAACTGTCCCCATCTCAGAGTGCACCTGGAGACCTGAAAAGGGTTGTCACGGGGCTGGGTAAGTTTGGGTGTCTGTGTGGTAAGGCAGGCACCTCCATTAATTCTTGTTCTAGCTCCACCCGGTGTTCTGGGTGCGTGGTCAATGGCCCTATAGTGCAATGGCTGCTGTTTAAGTTTTATTTGAAGGATGTTGATTTCTACATCACTCTGATATCTCGATGTATGCAAACTCTTCATGTGTCTGTGTGTGAGTGAGTGAAGCGGTCAGTGGCTAACCTGCAGTAGCTGCTGTAGTTCAGCTCCACCGAGAATGCCGTGGTTGTGAACCAACGAAGGAACCAGACTCCAGTCAAGTTTATCTCTTTTCCCCACGGTACTACCGATTGTCGCATGCACGTCAAAATACTTGGCAATGATACTGAGGTAGTCGCTCTTCCCCTTCCACATGTACAGTTCCTTCCCGTAGACCAGGCTCTTTTGAGAGTCCGGTGGAGGGGGGGAGGATGTGGACCTGTGCTGTTCTACTACGAACCCAAGGAAAGAGTTGTCTGGTGTGTGAGCTGTGTGCGTGTGAGGGGAGGGGGGAGGGAGTGAGAGAAGGAAGGACGGAGAGAGGGAGAGAGTCAGAGGGGACATGGTTGCGTGCGTGAGGTGAGGACGTAAAACAAATTTAGAGGTGCTATAATATACCGTATCTATCTTAAACGTGAAATACATGTTAGGCTGCATGTGTGTGTGAAAGAGAGAGACCAGGAGTAAAATTTTACAGGGTGAGAGTGGGGCAATGAAAAGCAGAGGGAGGAAGGGTAGAGAAAGAGAGGAAGAATATAAAAGAAAGGGAGGAGAGAGATATAAGAGGGAAAGCTGGGAGTAAAATGGCTCCAGAGACTACAAAGTACAATCAGATGCTTACGGTACATGGTCCAGAATTGTCTTGGATTCAACTCCCAGTTTCCCCAGGTGTGACCGTAGTCGTGATTGTGATCGTCTTTTTCGGGTTTCCACTTCTTGTAGTTGAACACTGGCTCAGTTCCAAAGGTGTCCAGGACTCGCAACAAACATCTGGATGAGTGTGAAAAATAGGGGGAAAATTGTTGTTGAATAAGTATGGTTGATAAAGCAATTTGGTACTGGAAAAAACTCCTGGGGATGAAAAAAAAAGTTGGAAAAAAAGACCGACCCTGATGGGACTCGAACCCACAATCCCCAGCTCCGGAGGCTGATGCCTTATCCATTAGGCCACAGGGTCAACTGAAGAGCTTTTGATCATGATTTGCCTACATAAACGTTATCTAAACAGTGGTTGGCTATTAAGAGTTTTTGGTGTGGGGACGAGACCAAAGCCCGACAAAATTGAACTGATTTTGGAAACCGGTTCAAAGCGTCCGTGTAAACGGGGCTAAGTTAAACTTGGAGGGAGGAGGGGGTTGAACAACATGTGTACATACGTACTTGTACATCTGGAAGCGGTTCTTGGTCAATTTCTTGAGCTGCTTCAACCCGACAATGTCCACAAATATGGCGGTGTACTTAGTCTCCGAGACACTCGGACAGCCGCCTCTGTTGTTGACAACGAGAGACGATTTGAGTTGGGCAATCTCAGTGGAGAAGTCAATGTTGTAGCCGAGGGCGTACAGAGACGCGATGAGGTCGCTCCATTGCACAAGCTCCCCCAGGGGACCTCCCTTCCCGGCGTTCTCGGCAAAGTGGAACCCAGCCTTATCCGTGAGGGCCCCAATGTGGATGAGAACCTAAGAAGAGAGGAAACAATGGCATCAGAAGAATGGGTCAATCCGTCAGGTTAACTACCTGTGCCATACATAGAAGTGGAGCCTTTGTGAAAAACATGCTATAAACCTATCCTAATCAGCACTAACATCCCTGGGCAACAGAGGTGCTGTAGACTATAAAGGGTTTTGAAGGTGTAAAAGAGCGGGATCCCGACCATACATACATATACATCAATGCTAATGGCGCTTCAGCAAGAACTTGATCATCATAATTAATTATTATGCTGTGCACATGAATCATTGTAGCCAACAGCTGCTACTTTTGTGACGTTTGTCACCAATAACATAGCCACTGCTTATTATGGCAAACAGAATGGGAAAGAAGTGTAGGCTTCAGAGGTGAAAGAGCTTAGCACGAAAGTTTAATGTGGCCCTCTTGCAAGTAGGCCAGGAGCTACATCTCTATCTATCTATCTATCTATCTATTATACCTATGGCTATGAACTATAATTTCACACATAGACTCACGTTGGTGGTGGCGTGGGAGAAGGGTTTCTGAGCCTGCAGTGTGTGGAGGGCCTGGTACCACTCTGGCCACATCCTCTGGATGCGGTGGCAGATCCAGTCAAACTTGGAGTTCCCTCCGAGCTCCTTCAGAAGACCGTCCACCTCGAACCGCGGAGTTGCTGCAGGACGCTGTGTGCGCGTGCATTTGCGTGTGTGCGTGTGGATGTTGTGTGTGAATTACAGGATAAAGTACACTGTGGTTTACAAGCTAAGTACAGTGGAGCTTCACTATTCAAGCCACTAAAACCCCGGGCCATTGGCTGCATTATAACGAGGTTCCACTGTAAGAGTTATTATGTATAAAGTGCCTCCAAGTGAATTCTGATAACTAAGATGCATTCTTTCACTGTGCCCCTATTGTGTTGTTCTATCTTTAGTAACATTTCTAAAATTTAGCCCTTATATCATACAGCCTCAAGTAAAACATTCATCATAATGCTTGCCACGTGGTGTCTGAGTGTAGCGAGGGACGCTACTACAGGGCCCGAGGCTTCCTAAAAATCACGTGGTTTCCACGACTTGTCGTCTGAGTGTTTAGAGCGTGGCGTGCACAAAAGGCCCTGGAGGGGTGAACACTATCCAGTATATAGCGCTACCCCGATAGTATTCCTCTTTCTACCTGGTGCTCTTCCTCATCCTACGTAGGAAACTAGTTGACCAATCAGGTTTGAGTATTTCAAACGGCCATACTCTACACTGTACACAGTCTAGTCCCCCATGGACTGTGTACGTACCTTTGATGCCAGGTCGTTGATGTATCCTTCTCTCTCTGGTAGGTAAGGACAAAACTGCTCCACCTGCACGTGCACACATTTTAAGATCAACACTTTGTACAGTGCGTTAGTCTCGTACCCAGACCCCGCCCTCTAGTGAGGTACAAAGGTCTGGTGACAGTTGAGCGCTTTCTTGGTTGTGCTGAATCAGTGGACTCATTAGGATTCGCTTGTGAATATGCGGTGTAAAGTCTCGTACCAGACCCCACCCTCTAAAGGGTCTGGTGACAGTTGAGCGATTTCTTGGTTGTGCTGAGTCAGCCAGTTTTCAGTCAGCCAATCAGATTGCTCAACGTCACGTAGAGCATGTCACCACGTAGAACGAAGCTCCGTGCACACCACGTATTTGCGAGCGTATCCACACAAACTTGCGTGTGGTTATGCAATGATCACTGTAATACGTACATGTATGTACCATATATGCAACTTGTGGTGAAGAGAATCTTGTCAAAAAAATTTGATTTACAGATTGGTGATCATTCTGCTAAATGTCTCATGGCATGTATAGTCAGGTCAGTAATAGTATCGATTTATAGTCTCAAACCACAGCAGGTGTCTATAGTACGTATACACACAGTGCAACAAGGGAATTATGTATTAGACTTGTTAGTGGGGGAGCTGGAGATTAAGTCGTTAGAGCAATTAGAAGATTGCTGTAAACATGTGCATCTGACGTGTTACATATTTCTAATGTCGCTGAATGACATTGATAACTGCCGCGAATCACATACATATTTCTGATCACATGACTTTTGACCAATCACATGCATCAACACGTAGTCCTCATGCACACACGTTATTAATCACTTTAGCCGAGTGCGTTACAAAGATTGCTACACCATTTACAAAGCTTTGTGAACGTATGTATGTAGTCAGCAGGCATGTGGGACGTGTTAATAACGGTTTCATTCAAGTTATTAGTTACACGGCACATCCTCCGATATTACAAACCTCGGATAAGTAGATTTGCATGGAGCATCGCGTGCCATCGACTCCATGCTCTGCATAGCATTCCTCTGACTCCCAGCGTTCCATCATCCACTACAAATAGAGGGAGAGAGGGAGAGAGGGAGGGAGGGAGGGAGGCAGGGAGGGAGGCAGGGAGGGAGGGAGGGAGAGAGAGTGAGGGAGGGAGAGAGGGAGGGAGGCAGGGAGGGAGGAGAGAGAGTGAGGGAGGGAGAGTGGGAGGCAGGGGAGGGAGGGGAGGAGGGAGGGAGGAGAGAGAGGAGGGAGGGAGAGAGGAGGAGTGCAGGGAGGGAGGGAGAGAGAGTGAGGGAGGGAGAGAGGGAGGGAGGCAGGGAGAGAGGGAGAGAGAGTGAGGGAGGGAGAGAGGCAGGGAGGGAGGGAGGGAGGGAGAGAGAGTGAGGGAGGGAGAGAGGCAGGGAGGGAGGGAGGGAGGGAGAGAGGCAGGGAGGGAGGGAGGGAGGGAGAGAGAGTGAGGGAGGGAGAGAGGGAGAGAGGTACAAGATAGAGATTAAAATGGGGGAACCACATGTTTCAGCTAAAGCAGTGGGGAGCAAATAACCCCCTTTAGCAAACACACGTACGACGTATAGTACGTGGATACATATATTTATGGAGTGAATGTGTGGCAACGGGTCAGTCGATCTTACTTCCTGAGTAAAACTTTAGTAGACTGTTGGCACTAGTTTATCCACACTTGGGTACGTGTGAACAAATTGTTGCTACGAGATCTCCACGTTCAGGTATGCCTGCACTCGAGCCAGCCACAGCAAATCCCCACTCATATTATACAAAAATTGGTACGTATATACAACGGTATAAAGTAGCAAAAATTGACAAAAAGTGGTACAACTACAGTAGTAGCTATTCCTCACTGAAACGGTGGTCCTACGTACCAACAAAGAACAAGGGAGACTATTACCCAAATAGACATTAAAATAATGGCTCATGAAAAGAGCCAGATCCCCACCTCCCCAAGTGAGAGGTAGTGTGGGAACTAGACTGGAGATTCGCCACGAGTGACTCTCGGCAGTCTCCCCCCACCTCCCCAAGTGAGAGGTAGTGTGGGAACTAGACTGGAGATTCGCCACGAGTGACTCTCAGCAGTCTCCCTCCACCTCCCCAAGTGAGAGGTAGTGTGGGAACTAGACTGGAGATTCGCCACGAGTGACTCTCGGCAGTCTCCCCTCCACCTCCCCAAGTGAGAGGTACATAGTGTGGGAACTAGACTGGAGATTCGCCACGAGTGACTCTCGGCAGTCTCCCCCCACCTCCCCAAGTGAGAGGTACATAGTGTGGGAACTAGACTGGAGATTCGCCACGAGTGACTCTCGCCAGTCTCCCTTCCACCTCCCCAAGTGAGAGGTACATAGTGTGGGAACTAGACTGGAGATTCGCCACGAGTGACTCTCGCCAGTCTCCCTCCACCTCCCCAAGTGAGAGGTACATAGTGTGGGAACTAGACTGGAGATTCGCCACGAGTGACTCTCGGCAGTCTCCCCTCCACCTCCCCAAGTGAGAGGTACATAGTGTGGGAACTAGAGAGGAGATTCGCCACGAGTGACTCTCGCCAGTCTCCCCTCCACCTCCCCAAGTGAGAGGTACATAGTGTGGGAACTAGACTGGAGATTCGCCACGAGTGACTCTCGCCAGTCTCCCCTCCACCTCCCCAAGTGAGAGGTACATAGTGTGGGAACTAGACTGGAGATTCGCCACGAGTGACTCTCGGCAGTCTCCCCCCACCTCCCCAAGTGAGAGGTACATAGTGTGGGAACTAGACTGGAGATTCGCCACGAGTGACTCTCGCCAGTCTCCCTTCCACCTCCCCAAGTGAGAGGTACATAGTGTGGGAACTAGACTGGAGATTCGCCACGAGTGACTCTCGCCAGTCTCCCTTCCACCTCCCCAAGTGAGTGTGGGAACTACACTGTAGACTGGAGATTTGCCACGAGTGACTCTCGGCAGTCTCCCCTCCACCTCCCCAAGTGAGAGGTACATAGTGTGGGAACTAGAGAGGAGATTCGCCACGAGTGACTCTCGGCAGTCTCCCCTCCACCTCCCCAAGTAAGAGGTAGTGTGGGAACTACACTGTAGACTGGAGATTCGCCACGAGTGGCTCGGCAGTCTCCCCCCCACCTCCCCAAGTGAGAGGTACATAGTGTGGGAACTAGACTGGAGATTCGCCACGAGTGACTCTCGGCAGTCTCCCCCCACCTCCCCAAGTGAGAGGTACATAGTGTGGGAACTAGACTGGAGATTCGCCACGAGTGACTCTCGGCAGTCTCCCCCCACCTCCCCAAGTGAGAGGTACATAGTGTGGGAACTAGACTGGAGATTCGCCACGAGTGACTCTCGCCAGTCTCCCTTCCACCTCCCCAAGTGAGAGGTACATAGTGTGGGAACTAGAGAGGAGATTCGCCACGAGTGACTCTCGGCAGTCTCCCCCCCACCTCCCCAAGTGAGAGGTAGTGTGGGAACTACACTGTAGACTGGAGATTCGCCACGAGTGGCTCGGCAGTCTCCCCCCACCTCCCCCAAGTGAGAGGTACATAGTGTGGGAACTAGACTGGAGATTCGCCACGAGTGACTCTCGCAGTCTCCCCTCCACCTCCCCAAGTGAGAGGTAGTGTGGGAACTAGACTGTAGACTGGAGATTCGCCACGAGTGGCTCTCAGCAGTCTCCCCCCACCTCCCCAAGTGAGAGGTACATAGTGTGGGAACTAGAGAGGAGATTCGCCACGAGTGACTCGGCAGTCTCCCCTCCACCTCCCCAAGTGAGAGGTAGTGTGGGAACTAGACTGTAGACTGGAGATTCGCCACGAGTGACTCGGCAGTCTCCCCTCCACCTCCCCAAGTGAGAGGTACATAGTGTGGGAACTAGACGGGAGATTCGCCACGAGTGGCTCTCAGCAGTCTCCCCCCACCTCCCCAAGTGAGAGGTACATAGTGTGGGAACTAGAGAGGAGATTCGCCACGAGTGACTCTCGGCAGTCTCCCCCCCACCTCCCCAAGTGAGAGGTACATAGTGTGGGAACTAGACTGGAGATTCGCCACGAGTGGCTCGGCAGTCTCCCCCCACCTCCCCAAGTGAGAGGTACATAGTGTGGGAACTAGACTGGAGATTCGCCACGAGTGACTCTCGGCAGTCTCCCCTCCACCTCCCCAAGTGAGAGGTAGTGTGGGAACTAGACTGTAGACTGGAGATTCGCCACGAGTGGCTCTCAGCAGTCTCCCCCCACCTCCCCAAGTGAGAGGTACATAGTGTGGGAACTAGACTGGAGATTCGCCACGAGTGACTCTCGCCAGTCTCCCTTCCACCTCCCCAAGTGAGAGGTACATAGTGTGGGAACTAGAGAGGAGATTCGCCACGAGTGACTCTCGGCAGTCTCCCCCCCACCTCCCCAAGTGAGAGGTAGTGTGGGAACTACACTGTAGACTGGAGATTCGCCACGAGTGGCTCGGCAGTCTCCCCTCCACCTCCCCAAGTGAGAGGTACATAGTGTGGGAACTAGACTGGAGATTCGCCACGAGTGACTCTCGGCAGTCTCCCCTCCACCTCCCCAAGTGAGAGGTAGTGTGGGAACTAGACTGTAGACTGGAGATTCGCCACGAGTGGCTCTCAGCAGTCTCCCCCCACCTCCCCAAGTGAGAGGTACATAGTGTGGGAACTAGAGAGGAGATTCGCCACGAGTGACTCGGCAGTCTCCCCTCCACCTCCCCAAGTGAGAGGTAGTGTGGGAACTAGACTGTAGACTGGAGATTCGCCACGAGTGGCTCTCAGCAGTCTCCCCCCACCTCCCCAAGTGAGAGGTACATAGTGTGGGAACTAGACTGTAGACTGGAGATTCGCCACGAGTGACTCTCAGCAGTCTCCCCCCACCTCCCCAAGTGAGAGGTACATAGTGTGGGAACTAGAGAGGAGATTCGCCACGAGTGACTCTCGGCAGTCTCCCCCCCACCTCCCCAAGTGAGAGGTACATAGTGTGGGAACTAGACTGGAGATTCGCCACGAGTGGCTCGGCAGTCTCCCCCCACCTCCCCAAGTGAGAGGTACATAGTGTGGGAACTAGACTGGAGATTCGCCACGAGTGACTCTCGGCAGTCTCCCCTCCACCTCCCCAAGTGAGAGGTAGTGTGGGAACTAGACTGTAGACTGGAGATTCGCCACGAGTGGCTCTCAGCAGTCTCCCCCCACCTCCCCAAGTGAGAGGTACATAGTGTGGGAACTAGACTGGAGATTCGCCACGAGTGACTCTCAGCAGTCTCCCCCCACCTCCCCAAGTGAGAGGTACATAGTGTGGGAACTAGACTGGAGATTCGCCACGAGTGACTCGGCAGTCTCCCCTCCACCTCCCCAAGTGAGAGGTACATAGTGTGGGAACTAGAGAGGAGATTCGCCACGAGTGACTCGGCAGTCTCCCCTCCACCTCCCCAAGTGAGAGGTACATAGTGTGGGAACTAGACGGGAGATTCGCCACGAGTGGCTCTCAGCAGTCTCCCCCCACCTCCCCAAGTGAGAGGTACATAGTGTGGGAGCTAGAGAGGAGATTCGCCACGAGTGGCTCTCAGCAGTCTCCCCCCACCTCCCCAAGTGAGAGGTACATAGTGTGGGAACTAGACTGGAGATTCGCCACGAGTGACTCTCGGCAGTCTCCCCCCACCTCCCCAAGTGAGAGGTACATAGTGTGGGAGCTAGAGAGGAGATTCGCCACGAGTGACTCGGCAGCCATTACTTAGTTTACAAACAAACTGTAATCTAATCCAATCAGAGACCACGTGTGGGCTGGGACACAGCCGAAAAACGATCATACCGTACAAGTTTAACATTTCCCAGGGGGTAAAAGGATTGTCAATATTGACAAGCAAAAGCCAGGAAAGTTTCTCCTGTTTTCCATTATAATATAATCATTCCATGGTTGTTTATACTGTACGCATAATACAGCACGAGGGGGAGGGGGCGGGGTCGAGAAGCTACGAGGCGCAGCAAAGTGCTGTATTGCAGCTTTGAGACCCAAAGACTGCTGTATTACCTGTATGTAATTATTAATTTATTGTTGTTTGCGTATCCATTATGTACATTGTTAGTCACCTGAATCTTTTCTCCACAGTCTGGGTAACCAGGCCACGGTCCGTTACACTCTGAGTCCCTACTGGACTCGGGCACGGATGGCGGAGAAGGTTGTGAGGTACTGACGTCAACTGTAGTCACCATCACCTCCACCTCCTCCTCCTTCCCCTGCCTCACCTCAACGTCTCCTGTGGAAATGATACACATAAACGCAAGTTGTAGTGTCAATTTTTTGGCGTTTTATTTGACGATTTTCAGGGGTACTCTGCAATGCATGGTGGTGTACTGCAGCGTGTATCCTTATAATTTGCAGGCGTGGATGAGTGCGTAGCTAGACAAGCGAGCCAGTGCAGGAGGTCAGACATGGCTATGATGCAGAAACACACCATAATAAGGTGCACTACAGGAAGGAACTGTAACACAATGGCTAGCAATACAATCTCTATATACTCCCTGCATGCTAGCACATACCTATCGTACATACCTATCGTACATTTAGACGTCGGCAGATTCAAATTGACCAATCAGATTGCGTAAAACGTGGATTCTAAATCCCGTATTTTCCAAGTGCGTGTTTCAAGGAGACGCCCGCCAAAAAATGGCGTCTTCGATGGGGGTGTGGCAAGCTTCCGCGCAGAGAAACTCGCTCTGTCGCTGAGAGCTCGCAGTGACGACTTCAAGCTCACTGTATCCGATGCTTCTTCGATGAAAGGCCTCTCTACGATGCAAAAAGAAACTAAAATGAAGATCTTTTTAGCTTTCCCCGGTGAGAGCGAGTCTCGCGGAAGACGACGGGCTCGGGACTATTTGACGGTCAGCACGGCCACCATCTAAATAGGTTATACCCTATATATACATGTTGCAGTGCCCAGACCGGACAGCATGAGCGCTGTAGAGGGTGAATGCGCTCTGTCTGGGTACTGCAACAGATTTGTGGATATGCCCTAGGCAATGACATATGTATGTAAACTGCTTGCACATGAAGGATTGTATAGGCTGATAAAATCCCCCAGTACCTAGCTTCATACATGTCGGTTGCCTAGAGATACTGTATCCAACAAATTGTATTACACAGAGTATGTATGCAAGACCCACTAGTTCTACAACGTGATGTCAGGAAACATGAAATCCCCTATTGCAGCATCAAAACGGTGTATTTGACAATCAGTTCCCAAAAGGAAACCACCAACTGGTTACACACCCCCACTTGTCTGTGGTTGCATTCCTAGAGGAATATCACCTCAACAGTATACAGTACACATGTACTTGTAATCTATCACTGTTAGCTGCACTGTTAGCTGCACTGTTAGCTATGGCGGCTCCTAGAGTATTACACGTATCACCACATCAACAGTACACACCAGCAGTATACTTGTAACCTATCCCGTTGTAGACTGCAAACAAGAGATATACATGTATACCTGCAGACGTTGAGGCTTCAAAAGCCAACCTTAGCACCTCTATCCCCAATGCATCCCCAGTATACATAGGTAGTATTTACTATGTACAGCCTAGCGTACACTATATAGTATGGGTATTTGTTAGCAGTTACCTATAGTAACTTTAATTACTGCCACAGAACCATGTGGCTTACTGGAAAGTACTTAGGCCAATGATGAAAGGGCTGTACATTCCCTTAATTGGGGTGTATTCCTCCGTGCCCCAATGCAATGTTTATTGTACCTCCTACACCTACTGATCATTTTACATAAGAGAGATTCTTTGATGAGGAGGCTTGAAGGACACCTGAATTTTTCTCTTTCGCTTGGGAATTGGTGTTTACCTTTAGCTCTGCCTTGGTAGGCAGTATAATAGTATCCAGAACAAGCTATAACATAGTGACCAGCTACAACTACAGCTAGCTGAAGAGCTATGTAACACGACGAGCTAGATGGAACTACATTCCTTCTGAACCATAGATATGCTACCTTTGGAGGCGTCTCCCACGTCTAAGATATTCCTGTGGCTACCCTCTGCTCGCACCAGCTTCACGGTCCTCCCCTGTCCAGCCAACCACGGCTGCCCTCCGTCGTCCGTAGGAACACTCAGGAGGGAGAAACAAAACCAGGTGACCACCGCGGCCAGACTCAGCACCATGCAGCGCCGTCGAGATCGACTTAGACATCGTAGGAAAGCCATGGAGGTGCTATAACTCAAGGCTGGTTGAATTGAACTGGAAGCCTGCAGCAGGCGTCTGGAGTTTCTCTTCCCATCTCATCGGCCACTGCTGCTGTCGTCTGTGCATCGCATAATACAGGGGGCGTACCCGCATATAATTAGTGCCGTGCGCGCGCGCAAGCGCCGTCGGAAGCCGGCCGCATGACGTCGTGCATGCACAGTATGATGTGATTCAATGCACAGAAATATTGAATGTGAGGTTGGTTCCCAGTCTATGATCGTGAGTATTTGCCCCAGATGTGGAGGAGGAAGACACAGGCAATGAACAGCAGACTCATTACCAGCACTGGAACAGGCCCACTGCACAACGGAAAAATGGACAAAGATAATCAAAACGACCAATACTTTCAGGGTTCCAAAGTCCTATAAAGCACTAAAGTGCAAACCCTCGGCCAACTGCGCATGCGCGGTACCACTAATCGGTGGGTTTGGCTTTTAGTATGCGTTTCTACGCGTGGTATCCACGCCAGTTGCTCGCGGAGAGCCTGACACGGACTAGCTACAGTAGTAGAGAGCATGTGGGAGTCGATACACGCCCTTCGTTGTGACTTCTTGTGCCTTCAAGATACACAGAGCAAGCGGACCCGGTCGAGGTAAGCCTGTGCTAATTTGCATATTGGCTTGTTCACTTGCTTTTCACGCCATAACTTTTGAATACAGTATATACGAAAATCTCGTCCTTTTAAAAATGAAGCCAGTGTAACGATGAACCCGTTGGTATCGCTGGTTTGTTGTCTCATTGCGCATAGTCACAGAAAATGTGGTAACAGACAGACAGAGACAGACATGTGAACCAAGTACTGTAACCCTCGCTGTGCATGCACGCCGAGGGTTAATATAAGTAAACAGTTTTTGGCAATAACTAAGGGAAGTCCAACGTGTTCTACATGTGTAGAAAAGTAAAGAGTTGGCGACTGCTTAGTGCCCTACAGCACAGGAAACAGATAGCAAATAAGCATCACCTCATGCTGTCTGGCCATGGTTTACGTGTATAGGCAGACAACATTCGGGGGGGGGTTATAATATAGCAACTCAGAAAGCTAGGTACAGGGCTCCTACTGTAGCTGTGCTGTGCTCACAGGTCATTTCATACCAGAACAAATCCAACGCATTATTGGCAAGTGAATGTGAGTAGCTGCACGCACACAGAACTTCTGATTGACCAATTGTAGCATGGTCACAGCCCCTAGAGCAAACGGGTTCCACTGTTAAACTTCCCATTATACTAATACATTTGGAACCTCGTAGAAAAGGACACCTCCTAACCCAGAAGAGCCAATGCTCGTGCAGCTCCAGACGCAGAAAGCCCCTAAAAACTTGGATCCGAGAGCAGAACAGAGCAGAGTTAGCCGCACCCACCAATTTTCTTTCTCTCAACAACTCCGTATCGAATAATTATTCTCACACCATAACATGCATTCTTATTCAAATCAAATCACGGTCATTAAAATATCGCCTGTGTAGCACCAAACCCGTTGGTATCGCTTTTTGGTGCTGTTGTGTGTGGTGGCAGTAAACGTGGTAACAGACTGAACGACACACTAAAAAACCCGTAACCCTCGCTGCGTCAGGGTTTAATACGAGTGGCACATACATTTTGAAGCCTGGAGAGTCGTCTCCAGTGTAGAACTTCCACATGCTGCCAGCCCCTCCCCCTGCCCCCCGAGCCCTCGAAGTGACCGTCTGTGTGTTGGTGCTACGTCTGAGGGAAGAGGGGAGGGGGAAGGGAGAGGGAAAAGAAAGAGTAGGGAGAGAATAAAGGCACCAAAGACACACAACACAACTTTGTTGGCCGAAATTCAACTTCAACATACACAACAGCAGGTGCCATCATTCTACAAGTGGGTCTGACTCTACATATGACTGTGTACGCGAAAAAAGAGACCTTAAGTCGGGAAATAAACCCATTTCGCGACCACTGTACCCTTTTTCTACCGATGTGCAAATATTTAGCAACCTACTGTAATGTACTCTCAGAGGAACAGTTTTTGCCATGCTCAGTACACGGAAGACCACATAGGGTAGAGTTACATAATAATGGATAAGGCTATAGAAACTAACAGAAAGTGATTGTGGAACTAAAGCAGCCAGTAGAGGGAGAGGGGGAAGATGAGGAGGAAGATAAGGAGGAAGATAAGGAAGGAGGAAGACAACAGGATGGGGTGTAGCGAAAGTGAAAGGCCAAAGCTATAGTCTTAGCTAGTTCTGAGGTGAGGAAAGGTATCCTGTGTACATTTTATCTTGCTGCATGTATAACACCAAAGATGCAAAGCCCGTAATATGTGTTCTTGCGGGTAAGTATGAAATAGCATGGAACACAGTAGGTAACAGAGGAACAGCTGTAGAGACCTCTGTCGAAGGCCACCTCCAGAGGAACCACGCGGTGACTTGGTCCCCGAGCCAGCCCTCCCTGTTCCTACCGAGGTGGACGAGGCCGACTTCTACAGAGGGCAAGACAGGAAAACAAGTCAATCACACACTGTCACAGAAAGCACCCACCTACGACTGCGAAAAACATCTACCACCGTGAAAACCAGGTGCACAGCGCAATAAAGGAAACAAAGTAGTCTCGCTACCAGTCCTTTTGAGGGGCACTGGTATCAAGGTTACTGTTTCTTTACACAAACGTGTCCCAAACACATGCCTTGACACTGGCTGAACTAACCAACCAATTGAAGCTCACCATGGTGTTCGTGAAAAGTAGTAAGAGGGGAGACACGAGACACGGGACGAAGTCTAGAAAACAAAAGCTTCTTGGGTCACACAACACGTGCTAAACAACAGGTGTGCATCAATTAGAAATGGTGGCACATTCCGGGAATTTCCCCGACGTAGTCGTCCCTTTTGCCAGACCAGCAAAACAAAGTTCTTGTTGGAGGAGGGAGCTCTCTGGCTGAGCATCTGCTGTGAACGCCATGGCGGAGGAGGACGAGGAGGCACGTGCCTACGTTTATAGTCCATAGCTGCCTACCAAATATTTCGCCCTCTCCATGCATGTGCTGCAGTAGTTACACTGTATATACTTCATTTGTGTTTTTTTGTATGTGTGCTACACTAACACCGTATAGTTTGCCTGAAACAAAGCTGCACGAATGAGTGCACGTGTGTTATCACATAGTGTGACCTAGAGCCTGCCCATGGGAGAGGGGCTGGCTCCGCGAGACTGTGTTGGCTCTGCCTATGTTTGCTCCAGCCACTCTCACCATGCATGTGCACTGTACTGGATATGTGTTTTGTAGGTGTGTTACACTAACACCCTACATAGCTTGCTGAATTGCAACAAAGCTGCATGAATCAGTTTCCACGGAGCCAGTGCCTCAAAAAAGTAGTCACATGCCCAGACCCCACCCACTTATCACGTGGGAAAGGGACAGGGTCTGGTAACTATTGACACATTTCTTGGTCCTGCTCTCGAAAATGAGGTCTCCAATCAGATTGGAGAACGGCCAATCAACGTCACGTGCATCCGTAGTCGTAGGCGGTGTCATCGGGCTGGCCCATTGAGACTATTTGTGACCTTTTTACTCTTCTCTCTCCTCTCTCTTTTTTTCCTTTTTTTTCAAAATACTGTGCATGTGGGTTACAAAAACACAATATGGAGGCCTAACTACATAGACATTGTTATCACATGGTTAACTATTGCATGGCACAAATGGAAGTGTCTGGAGCTAGGGGCTTGATACAAAAAGTAGTAGTAAATGAAGTATAATTCTAATTATTACAGTTAGTTATCTTTATCTACGTGATGGCCAAAGATCGGTGTGTGGTCTCTGTGTGAAATGTGACGGTCTCTAATATTGGCTTTACCGAAAGATTCACGCAGTAGTAGTTTCAGCTTCCCTCCCTGGAGATGGGAAAGACCTTTAAAAGTGGTGAGAAGCCGAACTCTGACCTGCGCTCGATAGCGTGAGAGCTCTCTATATCCCTCATCTGCAAGAGCTGAGGACTCGCTCTAGCGAGAGAGAGCGAGCGAGATAGAGAGCAAGGAGAAAGCGAGAAAGAGAGAGAAAGAGAGAGAGCGGAAGAGAGAGAGACAGAAAGAGAGAAAGAGAGAAAGAGATAAGAGACGATCAGAGACGAGAAAGAGCGAGAGTCGCGAGAAAGCGAGAGCAGAGCGAGAAAGGGTAGAGAACGCGAGAAAGCGAGCACAGCTGCGACAGAGTCAGAGTGCGTACGAGCAGCGAGCATAGCGCCATAGAGAGATCGCAGACTATACAGATCGTCCCTCTCTCCCTCTCTCTCTCCTCTCTCCCTCCTCTCTCGTACTCAGGTGTTTCACTCAAGCCTATTTCGTATCGTGGAAGCCCGTGTGATAGCAGAGCGTGGCGACAACTACGGTGGGTACACGCGGGGTGGTCCTGGGGTTCAATGGTGCTCTCCACAGCAGCACCAGGAGACGAGAACATAATACGTCACCTGTTCGAGAGGAGCGTGACTGGGACAGAGTCAACACTGAGCAGATCACGCTGCAGAACTGCTCAGTGTGGATGACTGAACAGTTGTTTTGTTTTGTTGGCGGGAGGTGTTGGGTGGGGGTTTGTGGTAAATATTGTACTCACGATTGAAAAAAAGTATGTCTGTATGACTTATTATGCACATGGGGTTCTACTACATTCGGAGTGAGAGTATACATGTGCATTGAGGGTGGTTTGAGTGTGCCTTTGACACCACGATGCGGTTTATGTGTTGTAGATTGAACCTCTACCAGTCTGAGTTGCCCTGGCTGGTAGAGCGCTCGCTCGACTGCAGTGTGTCGTCCCGTGTTCGATATCTCACCTAGGGCAAGCTCGTCCTTTTCCTAAAGATAGCTGTCTGCTTTGCCTTTCTACCTCGTTACCAAAGTGTGTACATGGAAGTGCAGTTACAGAAATATAATTAATTCGAGGACAAACTATGTAGATGGCAGGCTTGCGTGACCCAATATCAATGCCAAGAGAGAAGGGGAGTTGTGAATTGTATAGTGACGATAAACATCCGGAAGAGACACCCATTACCAGTTGGCACCGTAAATCTGTTTATCCTGGGGTGATTAACGTATAAGTTGAGAGTAGTGACCATAACATGCAGGCCAACAAGCCCTGTGAAACAGCTGTCCAGAGCTCAGCATCTTTTTTCTCATGGCATCATCATGGGATATTTTCTACAGGAGTTTGTGATCCATAGTAGGCAGTGCATGCACTGTAATCCTTAGTAGAAACGCAAAAATAGAATGATCTACTCAGTTGAAGGGTCACAGAAAGATCGAAGTTGGATTTGTAGTGAGATCGGATGCTAGCATGCAATGGGTAGTGAAGGCATCTCGGACATAAAATACCTAACGGTTGTATAAGAGGCGAGAAAAGTTTGTTGTAGGGGTGTATGGGAGTGTGTGATTGCATTAGAACATGCAACTGCTCTCTACGACACCCTCACACCCCTTAAATTTGGACACCTCTCTAATAGTTACACCTCTTGGCCACGAACAGTGTAGTTTGATAGGACACCTTCAAACTATTATGGACACTTTCTTCTGTCCATATGTCCAGATTAGAGGGGTTCCACTTGTATAAAGCATACACGGTACTCCTGTGCAGTTATGATGAGAGTTGGATCGCTCTGTCGTCTCAGAAACTCAAAGACACACTGCGGACATCTACACGGAGCTGCGAGAGCAGGTGGCCACCTCGAGGTGGGTCAGTTTGACTCGCGCGTGGCTGAGGTGGACGAGGACAGCTGTGGAGATGCCCTGCAGTCTTACGGATGTATGTCGTCACTCGTGTCCACCAGTAACGAGGACCGGATGGGGAGGGATTTGGGAGGGCTCTGATGGGTGAGACTGATGATATGGGTGGGTCTGCTACTCTCTACCTATCTCTGATATCGCTCTTCTCTCTGGTCTCTCGACGATGGAACGACCCCACTAGCAAACACGATAAAGGACGCAAGATACACCATACGAGGTACACATCGAGAAAGTGACGCGCGCAGACAGCGTGAAAGGACAATGACGAAGAGATTACGCTGCTGCCCCGAGACGAACGAAGAGCTCGAACGCACTCGTGCACAGTAATACTCGCCTGCCTTCGCAAACGATGCTCGCCTCATCGTCCTGCTATCACCCGTGCGACTTCCCAGTCACTCAGCTCTCCTTCCCTCAACACTCAAATTCATGACTCTCTCATTTAGTTCAAAACATGTTCTAGATTATCTCCTCGTTCTCATCTCTCTCCTGATAAAATTCTAACACTCCCTCTTTTACCTCATTCCTCCGTCTCATCTTCATTTTTTTTAACCATCACTAAGTACAGTAGTACAGGGATGACACAGGTTGTCCTGCATTATGCCCATACATTTCAGATTTGTATTTTTCCCTTTCTATTTCAATCAGACATAATTTTTTCTAACCCCCTCTCTCTCACCTCATCTCCCCATTTCAATATCCTCTCTTTAAACCTTCGCCTCATAAATCCCCACCTAATCTCTAACCCTCTCACCATCTCCCTCTCCCCCAGCCTCCTCTCAGTATGAGTTCCTACCCAGCACTGTTGCAGGCCACAGCTCCACCAACACACACACTCAGGAATCGTGGGAGCAGCTCAAATCGGTGAGTGACTTAAGTTCCCTTTGGGCCAACACAGACGGTGGAACATGGTTGTTACAGCAAATGTTGCGGCAACTCAAGCAACAAGTTGCTGAGCCTGATGATGAGTGGACGCGATGGGCATTCGTCCATATTCCTGCAAAGAGGCGTTGATCCGCCGCCTGGGCTCGTCGTACCAATGGAAGTTGCTGCAAATTTTGTCGAAGCAACCATGTTGCCTCATGTTCTGTACGACACATGTTTGCCTTTCATTGCCTTGTGTCAGGGGGTAGGACACCATCACGTGTGAACTCCCATGTACATACCCTTGTGTCAGGGGGCAGGACACCATCACGTGTGAACTCCCATGCACATACCCTTGTGTCAGGGGGTAGGACACCATCACGTGTGAACTCCCATGCACATACCCTTGTGTCAGGGGGTAGGACACCATCACGTGTGAACTCCCATGCACATACCCTTGTGTCAGGGGGTAGGACACCATCACGTGTGAACTCCCATGCACATACCCTGTGTCAGGGGGTAGGACACCATCACGTGTGAACTCCATGCACATACCCTTGTGTCAGGGGGTAGGACACCATCACGTGTGAACTCCCATGCACATACCCTTGTGTCAGGGGGTAGGGACACCATCACGTGTGAACTCCCATGCACATACCCTTGTGTCAGGGGGTAGGACACCATCACGTGTGAACTCCCATGCACATACCCTTGTGTCAGGGGGTAGGACACCATCACGTGTGAACTCCCATGCACATACCCCACTGGCCAGTGTAAACTACAGGTAAAAGCACAACAAACAGGTCACTGACACTCAGGAGAGCTCTTTTTCCAAAGAATAAAGAAGGGCTACCCTTCGAACCTACGACAATATCCAGTCTAGGCGAGCGCTCTACCAACTCAGCTGGTGGTTCAAGTCTTCAACACAACACAAGGCAAACCTCAAACCACTGTGCTATGGCACAGTAAACTCACACTCAGTATGTAGGAGCAGACCGGGGTATTTAAACCTCCAAAGACGCTCAACTCCAAACCGAGTATATGTATATAATTGATATCAAGTATTTGTGTGGCAGTTGCCTGTCGAAATGATGACTTCAGTTCTTGTATATATGATGGCAAGTGTTTCTAATCTGAGTATCATTCACTGCCAATAGGAGCTGGACGAACTCCGTGATATCATGACCACATTAACAACTGAGGTCCAGGTGAGTATATATACACACCACAGGTTGCATTTCTCGATGATGTCATTATCACCCGATATGATATCATGTTTGTTGCATTTCACAGTCTCATCGAAGTAAGGTGACCAATTTGAACGAGCAACTGGACGTTGCTACACAAGACGTGAAGGGAGGACAGACCACACTAGCCACAGTGAGCTTTCTAGTATTATTAGTGCTTAGTGCTGTCATGTGACCTTCAGCCAATCAGATCCTTCTGTTTTGTCACATGCATGCCACTAAATTGCTTTAAGCACTAAAAGTGTGCATTAAGAGCCCCTGTGCCTTTGAATCATGCCATATTGGAATTGTACCTTATTATGCAACAAGTTCTGCTGTAGTAATAGTAACAGTATGGCGTAAGTGTACTGTTAAGTGTGTGTGTGTGTTTATACTAGAGAATTTCATGCGGTAACGCCGTGTAGTGACGGCAGGTGCCACCGATAATTAAGTACCCAAACATTGTAAGTAAGCTTTGAATGAGGCACTTTCTCAGACTCCACGAGGTATGTTGAATGAATGAACATCAAGCCAATATTCTTACGTAATAATTATGATGGTGAAATGTTAGCCAAGAATGTGCAATGGCTAATCTAGACGTAAAGCCTTTTTATGTAACAGAAACCAACACTCTTTGCCGCATACAAAATGTAATATTATTTGTGGCAAGTGACCACAAGTGCGAAACTTCAGCAGTTTTTCATTATTAAAATATGACCGTACTCAATTCAGATACACAACACATAGATAGGCTTAGCTATAATAATACACACTCTTTCAGTCTACCAGCCGTGACTGATCAGGAGATAGATGTGTGGTTTAATTAATCTGAGGTAACCCCAGTGAAGAAAGCTACACCGTGCCAGTGCTTACGTGCTAGCATTACTCATTGACGGAGTGAAGCAAGCCTGTATCTTGTGATGTCAACGGCCCGGGCCGATTTCCATTTCTTTCTATCCGGCGATGCCACGCACACCGTAATATTCAGTTCTACAATTTACTGTACATATGTGATTCTATTTAACAGCGACAGCCACCAAGCATGAAATATTGAACTGCTCGCGCTCGCTCGCTAACAATGCATTGCATTCCTCAATGTGTATGTCTACATGGGAGGGCTGAGCTATAATACAGCCAGCGAAGGTAAAGCATTGCAGAGTGTTGCTGCAGCTTTCCGGCCATTGTGAAGTGTATGGCCTCTGTTAGAATGTAATGTTGACAGCTGCGGCTCATGGTACCACCGTGTACCCGGTGTAGACTGACGATAAATTCACCGCTTTTCACAACGTGTATGTGAGGCATGCAATTAAGTCATGTGTGTGTGGGAATGGTAGCATGCATTAGGAGAAGCTTTCCCTAAAAGGTGAGGGAAGTTGGGAGATCTCTGAATGCAGTTTCCCTTACCCCTGACTGTACCATCCCATCGTATTGTAGAGTTGATCTTGCACCTCATTACAAACACTTGTAATGCCCTAGACCCTGGGAGACCTTCCAGTGGATGAGAAAGCATTAGGAGAAGCTTTCCCTAAAAGGTGAGGGAAGTTGGGAGATCTCTGAATGCAGTTTCCCTTACCCCTGACTGTACCATCCCATCGTATTGTAGAGTTGATCTTGCACCTCATTACAAACACCCTAGACCCTGGGAGGCCTTCCAGTGGATGAGAAAGCATTAGGAGAAGCTTTCCCTAACAGGTGAGGGAAGTTGGGAACACTAGCTAGACTCTGAACGCAGTTTCCCTTACCCCTGACTGTACCATCCCATCGTATTGTGGTGATCAAGAAGTGAGGGGGAGCCTGGGGCACCAAACCCGGACACAGTTTTCCACAATCCCAACCGTACCACAGTTTTTGTGGTTTCCTCTTTGCTTTTAGAGATACATCTGATGGTCAACGTGAAAGTGTGGCCATAAAGTTTATAAAGCTGTGTGTTTGGCTTGTGTGTGTTAAGGTTATGTAAGGACAGTACTTCTCAAAAGATACATATGTGCGAATTCCACAAATGGAGCTATTGTAATTATATATATAATTATTTGTTGGATATCCCTAGGCAACCGACATGTATGAAGCTAGGTACTGGGGGATTTTATCAGCCTATACAATCCTACATGTGCAAGCAAGGTTCGTACATGTCGTTTGCCTAGGGATATCCAACAAATCTGTTGCAGTACCCAGACAGGACAGCGTTCGCCCTTACAGGGCTCATGCTGTCCCGTCTGGGCACTGCAACATATATAATATCAAAATATGTACAGAAGCAATTAATAACTGTGAAATGTGTGACAATTTTTCTCACTGGAAAGTAAATTTACTACCACATGATACGGTACTATAGGTATTCACAATAACACATTGTAGTAATTGGGAATTACTGTAAGTAATGTGCCTGCTTTCCGTGCCACACAGGCAACGAGACACAACATCAAGTCCTACCTGCTGCCGGTGGGAGGGGCAGTGGTACTGGGACTGGTAGGGGGTCTGGTGGGTGGGCCGATTGGACTGGTGGCTGGAGCTAACATCGGGGCTGCCGCTGCTCTCACTGGTGGGACACCACTGCATAGGCACACACACACACACACGCGCACATCGTGTCAACTACGAGGTAGAAGGCAAAGGCACAACAAACAAGTCAACTATACCCAGGACAGCTTTTCTTTTTTTCCGAAGAAGAGCAGCCCTGGGCTAACCCATGGCACTCTGCAGTGTAGGCAAGCTCTCTATAATAATTGTACCAACCGAGCTACCAGGGCAGCCCAACTGGTAGGGGTTCAAATCTACAACACAAGAGCTATGGCACAGTATATGCACACACCCTCTTTGTGGGTCTACAAGTATATTATAGTAATTTGGCGAGCCCACCTGGTGTTTTTCTCGGCATAATATACGTCTGTGTGTCGTCCAAGGTACACTTGCATTTGCAATATCTCTCTCCCCCTCCCTCCCTCCCTCTCTCCCTCCCCTTCCTCCCTCTCTCCCTCCTTCCCTCTCTCTCTCCCTCCCCTCCCTCCCCCCTCCCCTCTTGCTCTCTCTTCCAACAGGTGTAGCTGCAGGATCTCTGTCCGGAGGTCTACTTGGCCGCAGGGTATACAGATCAACTCTCCCGCCCCCCGAGATCGAACTCAAAGAGATGAAGAAGAAAGAGTAACAATCTGTACACCACATGATGCAACATACTCCAAAACACATCATCATCTATTATACCACATGAAATGTTTTTGTGCAAATCGCTTCTCACTATAGTCGTCAGTATTATCTCTTTATACAGAGCTTAAAATGTTTAATTTTTGGTAGGGTATATAGTCAAATAGAATTTAAGATTAACTGTAGAGGATGAAACAAAACACAGGCACACACACACCAATTATTATGCACATACTGAGACGTATTGTGTTCTGAGGCACTTGTGACACTGTATCTCGCAGCAGTAGCTGAAGCTACAGTAACAAATCTCTTCGACCCTCTGCGTGACATTTACGTGGCCCCACCCACATCGGGTGCAGAGATTTTCGCAGGAATTTGGTCCCGTGGTGTGCGGGTCGCACTTCCGTTCGGCCGTCCCCAGCGACCCCACCACCACGTCCCGGACGCAGTAGTTCGGAGATTCGTCCAGGAACAGGAAATGTCTCTCGTTGGGTTGACTACACGACCGCTGCTGGCCGGCACTCACCGTAATCTGAGGGGAAACCCTGTCATTAATACCGCCAGTCGACCCGTTTCCTCGGTCTCGTGTTATGGCAGCAGCACTGGTGCTCGTGAATTGGCAGGTGTAAGAGAGATAGATCCTCAAAATTTCCTCCGCTAGAATGGAAAACTCTGAGTACTTTTGCTGGGGGCAGGAGAGCACTGTGCAGGTCCCGGACACGCCCAGACACTTGCAGGGCATCGTGCTCACTGACGTCTTCCCACGGACCACCTGCATGTGTGGGAGAAAAGGTTCAGCAATTTTCATTCGGCGAATCGTGGGGCAAGACTGTAATAAATTTGTTTGACCAACACAATTTGCCCGGAATGTAGTAACACCAGATTCTCCCACCATAATATTATTATAACCACTCTATAATGTATAATTTTGTCTGGCAATCTGCCTAGAGGGCATCGTACAATTGGCAGTGTGGCATACCATGGGCCTTCTGCATGCAGGGGGGAGGGAAGCCTGATGTGTAACATCAATGGCTCGCTTAGTTATGCAAAGCTGTTTGTGCACTTACTTACTTATCCATCGCACTGGTCCCGATTTCTTAACACCTCGGACAAATGGCCTTCCAAAAAAGGCTCTCAGTGAGAAGGCAGAGCGCTGATAGCAACAGCGACCTTTTCACACGACAGAATGCACCAGTCCATGTGCATAACCCCTCTCTATAAGGGACACTTTCCCCCACTAAGATGTCCTTACAAACCTCTATTATAAAAAAGAAACTTGGTTCTGCCTCATACTATAGAATCACCTCTGCTGTACAATAATGCACTTTTGGTGTCCCCAAGGTGTCCCTTATTAAGAGGTTCCACTGTATATTCACCGTTATCTACAACTGTTGAGCTGATTATCTGCGAAGTTCAGTCTCACCTCAGCAGCAGTCCTGAGATTGTGGAGGAAAACCTCTCTCCACTGAGCGTTGGTTGCTCCCTCCTGGAGAGAGTCAGCTGTGGTGATACTGTGCCTCAGCCTCAGGAACTGCGCGGCAAAGTTGAGTCCAAACCCGACGTTGTCTGAGCAGCCCATGGCATAGCGTCTCTCGCTGTCAGTAGCCGGGAGCTCCAGTTGCTCCGTGTCACACGAGCATGAGGTGACGTCTCCCACTGCACACACTTTGGCCACAGAGTGGGCAATGGCCGCCAGTGACAGGGCGTGCACATAGGCCGCCTCTTTCGTGGCTGAAAACAGAGGAAGAAAAGTTAGACCAACTACCTTAGTTCTGGTAGTAAAGTATCCCACAATTATTGCTCATCCAGTAGAACCCTACACGCCCGTCGACCCACAGTGATTACATTGTGTAAACAGGGAAGGCGTGGGAAAGAAGCTATTTCACAGTCACTAAATCTATACCATACTTAATTTTAAGCGTATTCCAAATGGTGAATGCATACCTACCAACCATCCAGCTTTTTGCTTGATAATTAAGCAAAAATACTGCCTATCGCTCTTTTATTATGCTAACCTGTGATGCATTATGCCCATACATTGTGAATGGACACACAGCATTTTCAAGCAAAAATACTCCAAATTTGATACATTTCTCAAGCAAAGGTTTATCTGCAGGTTGGTAGGTATGTGAATGATATAGGCAAGTGACCACAGGATGGCACAATTAGACACTTGATCCTCGTGATAACGCGTCCTGAACAGATTGTCTAATTGCTGGCATCCAAAGAATGGAATTTGAATCACATGTGGGATGGATGTGGAATTTCGGAAACTTTGCCGATTGTAACCAATGGATATCATACATGATAATTATTGTGTAATATCTGGACAACTCTCATTACTAACAACCAATATCCAGCTAACGCCCAAACGTTAGGTAACTCATCTTAGAATGAAACAATGCATTGATTAATAGTCAATGTCTTCCGAATCTATTGCAAATCCCTTTGCTACATTAATGTCAACCACGGGAATCAGTATTGGGCCAAACACACAAATGGTACTGTTGCTCTAGTTACTAACATTCTGTGTCTATGTGATAGAAAGGTAACCCTGGTTTGCGGTCTCTGTGTATCGCGTGTGTGAGTGTGTGGGTGTGTGAGTGTATTCCTTCCTTCCTTCTTGTGGTAGTGTATCCTGTCCAAGCAGTTTGGGACTAATTAATAGACTCACCTTATTAATGATTAGTTGCCCAATTGATAGGTTTTTTTTGATAGGTTCCCTAAGAGGTTCTTTATCACTCTCATGTCCACTACTCAGTTTCAGGACCCCCCTTATTAATGGTTCCCCAATTGATTTTGATAGGTCCCCTAAGAGGTTCTTTATCACTCCCATGTGTCCACTACTCAGTTTGACCCCCCTTATTAATGGTTCCCTAAGAGGTTGTTTACCACTCCCATGTCCATCACTCGGTTTCAACCTACAGAGGCTTGCCGTGTGCAGTGATTAGGAATTATCGTGTGACATTGCTGAGATTGTTTTCTAGCCAATCCATAGTGCCCCGATTATCACAGCCTTGATTAATAGACAACACCTGCAGCACAATGGGTACTGATTAAAGAAAGGTAAAGGTTTAGTACACCCGCACAGGACTGGTAGCCAATAGTGCCCCTAACAGCCTTAATTGAGTAACAGCATTGCAAGCATATTAACCATTGGCGAAATCAACTTGAGCACAATTTTACTACTTGAGATTACATGAAGTGGTCAGAGCCAGAGTGAGCTAACCCTGAATTTACAACTCTTTGCCGGTTTAATTCTATAAGGACATTTAGAACATATTTGAAGGAAAACCGGCAAGAGTTGTATATTGAGGGTTGGCTCACTCTGACTCTGACCCCTTCACATAATCTGCATAGGAACAGATCATGAAGCCCTGTTATAGTGTACGAAGGCTCTCCAGTGAACCTGTAAGTCATACCGCTTCATGGGGTCCAGTGTTGGTCAGTTTATTAATTGCACCACTCTATTTTCTACTCTACTAGTGTGTTTGTGTGCTATAATTATACTGCCACATTTCCACAAATGGAGAAAATGTGAGGGCAGCTCTAGGGCCTCACTGTGACTCTGTCTACCTTTTCAGGGTCTCAAAAATGAAAGTTACATTTTATGCCAGAGAAAGAGGCAGCCTAGAAGGCTCTAGTGTGCAGCACACTGAACATGTAGGACACAGAGTTAGGCTTGACAGTGGTTGCAATTAGTGAAGGATCCATTCTATAAGCCTGAAATGACTTATTCAGACGTTACCCTATAAAGATGTTAGACCCCTAACCAATATAAGATCTAGCCTATATAAGCATGGACTTTCTTACCCAGTGAGGTGACGTTGGGGGCTCTGAGGATGGAGAAACTGGAGCAGTTCCACATCTCCCTCTCGAAGGCTCTCTGGCATTCCTCGCGACCCAACTCCTCTGCAATCTGCAGGGCCACAATCAGGTCGCTGTGATGCTGGCACACGTAGACTCCCTGACTGTAGGTGTCAAAGAGCTGGAGACAGTCCTGCCCTCCTCCACCTGCACCACTGGAGCCAAGAATACCCACACCACACAGCCATACCACCACAAGAAGCGACCTGAACCATTGAGCAATGGAAGAGAGGTGGTAAAATGATCGTGAATCAGTGGGTGTAAACACAAGGCAAGAAGTGTATGTTATTAAAAAAATGCAAGTAGCTAGAAAAGAGCCGCTATCGGGAGGATAGCTAGCAAGCTAAGCTGTAGCGCAAAAGTGATCATGTTTTCCGTTTGATTGAACTCACTGCAGCAGAGATCTGTAGTTTGCTACCATCAGCTGTGGATAATGCCCGCTCCTCTCCATTTTTCACAGCGCCAACAGTGTCCCGCGTGCAGGGCTGCAGCTTTGCAGAACTTGCGACGAAAACTCTCTACTTGGCCGGCGCAATGCGCGCGCTGCACTAATTCCCGCCAACGCATGCGCAATTATTGCGGAAACGTGATCTATATCTACCGGAATAACATACCTCCCCATTATTGTGCATGCACGAATAATAATAATAAGGTGCACCAGTACAGCACACCACGATGACTGTATGTGTTTGCTAAAAACTCAATTCTCTAAGAAGGAAATAATGTCTGTTAGGTTTTGCAGTTTTTCTTGGTGCTCTGACAGACTGTCACTTTCCACTGCTGCTGAAAGAGAGAGAGAGAGAGAGAGAGAGAGAGAGAAAATGAATTTTGAACTGACAAATGATTGAATGATGCAATAGCAGAGCTTGTGAAGTAAACCATTGAAGTTTGCATGCATGCACACAGATCACCAGTTTCCACAGACTAAACCACCACACTCTGTGGGGTGCTATAATATACGTATACACCACGCTCCGTGGGGTGCTACGTATAATAATAAGCTATATACTACACTCTGTGGGGTGCTACGTATATAAAACTATTTACCACGCTCCGTGGGGTGATGCCAGAGATTAAAGGAGAGAAGGACAAACATTGGCTCACCAGAAATTGGCTTAGGATTAACTATCTTGGCTCCAATGTCCACCTCCCACCCTTTCTCTTGGGCCACTGGAAAGAGAAAAAGAGAGAGTTTGAGAAAATAAATGAGATGTGGTTGGCTATTTAGGTGGTCCCAGATTAACGGAAACTCACTGTGTCTTTACCCACTATACCACACTGTTCCAGCCACCGAGGAACGCAAGCAGACGTGGGGATGGTCTTGTACTCAGACCCCACCCTTAACAGAGATTAAGTGAATTCTTGGTTGCGCTGAGTTGACAGTCTTTTTTTTCGGTAGCTAAGCCAATGACATTCCTGAACGTAACACAGGTAAGCAACGAATCTTATTGCACGCAGCCAGCGTAGTCACAACTAAGTTGCATGAATGTTTACAACCACCACAACAAAGAACCCTGTCAGTTGTCTTGTCACCACACCCTCTTCCTCACTTGAAGGCGGGGTCAGGGTACAGTGGGACCTCCAAATAACGAAAAATATTGGGACAGCTATCTTTTTCATTACTTCATGGGGTTTTTGTTAATTGAGAGGTATTAATATTATATTGAAGACACAATTGGGTTGGTTCTTCATATAAGACTAAGTTTTGAGTCACGAAAACTGCTGGTCAGCATTTTCCATTGTTCTTAGCTCATAACCCATGTTCATAACCTTTTTCTCATGACATCAACCAATAACAAATTTTGTGACCCAAAAACACAGTCTTATGATATATATGAAGTATATAACAAGGCACGATCGGTACATACTAGGTCATTAGAGAGAAGTTTTTTCACTGTTGGGGGAGGTTCTTCATTATCAGAGGTTCCACTGTACATGATTAGTGGAGAGATACACGTAGTAGACATAATCAGTCATGCAACATTGCTAGAATATCAAGACATCTCACACCTCCAGACCATGCATACAATAATCAAGCTGCACAGCCCTTACATTCTACACCCTAATCTGATTACTAGAACAATGCCAACGCACAAGTGGAAAATCT
Source organism: Geodia barretti (assembly GCA_030341885.1). Taxonomy (NCBI): domain Eukaryota; kingdom Metazoa; phylum Porifera; class Demospongiae; order Tetractinellida; family Geodiidae; genus Geodia; species Geodia barretti. The sequence continues at coordinate 77,330 of CASHTH010003014.1, forward strand.
CTGGTGTATTTAGAATTTCTTGAAGCGTGACTGTACGGACAGCACCAAGGAAAATAGCGATTCAGACGCCTAGACCGGCTTGCTTCACTAGCCAATTATGGCTAGACATAATAAAGAAAATACTACGCACAGATTTGATTTGAAGCAGCAACAGTGCCAAGCCCCAGCCTCCCCCACACCTCCCATAGAGAGCCCAACTGCCCTGCAAAAAGGCTATCAAATGACATGAAAAAGCCACTTCCAGTACCTGTTTCCCACTGGCGTCCACACATCAGAGGAAACCCGAGGAATTTAGAATTTAGCTGCACTACTTCGCCCTGGCCGTATATACTCTCTGGGGGGGCAGCAACCTAGAGCCAGTGTGACAAGTGTTGGGCCAGGCTTGAATGCACAGCTATTTCTGCCAGCAGCCTTCGGTGCATTTTTCACAGGCCCTTTATGTTAGGGAATAGTATTACACTCTAGGGACAGGCAGGGAAGTATGTATGTTAAGAGGAGAAACAGTGGTAACAGGTGTGGCAAATTGCTGTAACGACCCATAACAATTTTTTAATGACGTCTATGGTACCCCATTTGTGTGTCAACAACTAAGGTCTAAGACAAAGGAAAAGCAACTACACCTAGGACATTAACTCTTTTTTAAACTCCTTTTTCTCCAAAGCAAAAAAACTGCTCTGGCTGGGATTCGAACTCATGACACTCATGCACCACTCCATGCACATACATTACTCCATGCACTCACATTACTCCATGCACTTACACTCCAGAGGAGTGCTCCACCAGCTGAGCTGCACATACCAGCAACTCAGCTTGTAGGAGTTCAAATTTCACAAGGAGCCAACTCAGCTCTTCAAATCATACAACACAGATGCAATGCTACTGTATAAGTGGCGAGGGAATGAGCCTATCTAAGTTGCCTGATTGTCGTGCACGTATGCGATGGGCACTGCACATACTGTAATGTTCTACGTGATTCAAATCCCACGAGAATGCAAAAAAATTAACTGCTCGTGCTCACTCGCCATAGTACAAACACCAGGTAGCTTATGGGAAAGAGATTTTTTCAGAATTCATTGCTGATGAAAACAGCTCACAGTGTCTGGTTTGGTCTGTGGAGAGGCCGAGGAGGGAGCAGAGGCCGTCCAGTCTAATGACGGAGTAGGACTTGCCCACCAGGACTAGCACCCTGTCTCTTAGTCTCTCTGAGAAGGGAGAGAGGTGGGAGGGAGAGAGAGAGAGAGAGAGAGAGAGGAAAGGATGAGTTTAACTGCTTGTACACTTGTGGGTGAAGTGTAGTTATAATCACTAGCTGAACAAACTAGAAAATGCTGAGATAGACGGATATAGTATTTGGGAATAATGATTGAAATCATAACAACGCGTTGCATTTCGAGCAAAGCCTATATATACTAATAAGGATATGGACGGCCAAGCATTATGAATTGCAGAGGGAAGCTGGCTGGGTGAGTCCAGCTGTGCATGCTCCACATGCATCTCCTTTCCACTACTGTGTGGGCTACTAACCATCAACAGAGAACATCATACATGCCATCTATAGGATTGGCAAAAGTGTGTAGGCAAGCCAACCACCTACATCTTAGTGATAGGGTAGTAAAATTGCCCACATTATTATCTATAAAGCCACCTGCCTACATAATTGTGTGTAGGCAGGCCTGCATATGTATACAAAGACAGCCCCTCCAGGCATAGCTACCCAGACAATCAACATTTAAGGTATGTGCAATTGCACAGTCTCCAAGGAGACCTGGGGCAGGTCATTTTCTGGGAAACAGGAGCATGAGTGGAAGGGAAAGGAAGTAAGGTGTATAATAGTGCAGGGTTCACGAGGGGGAACCCCCTTTGTCTAGTAAGTTAAAACAAGCTGATATAGTAAGGATTAGAAGGAGGAGGCAGGAGGAGGAGGAGGAGAGATGAAGGGTGGATACTAATGAACTTATGTAATAAAGACAATCTTGAAAAGAAACTTATTAGGAAGGGAGGGAAGGGATGACGAGGAAGAGGAGAAAGATGTACCAAAAAGAGGAGGAGGGCCAGGAAAAGGAGAATGAAGAGGAGGACGACGGGAAAGAAGGAGAAGAGGAGAAGGAAGAGGAGGACGACGGGAAAGAAGGAGAAGAGGAGAAGGAAGAGGAGGACGACGGGAAAGAAGGAGAAGAGGAGAAGGAAGAGGTGGAAGATGGGGAAGGAGAAGAGGAGAAGGAAGAGGAGGACGATGGGGAAGGAGAAGAGGAGGAGGAGGAGGAGGAGGAGTGAGGAGAAGGAGGGCCAGGAAGAGGAGGAAGAGAAGGGTCTCACCGACAATACTTGCGACGAGAGGCTCAATGTGTGAAGGCCATTTGGGATTTCTTGCTAACTCATAGACGGCTGGAAACTCTTTTCTCCACAGCCTCTTTCCTATCTCCCACAGTTCACTGATCTCTTTATGTTCCTGCTTCACTGAACTGGGAATTCTCTGCCACAATAGCTTAGCATGGTCCCTATGATGCACATAATGAGAGAGAGAGGATGAAGGGAAGAACCAGGACAAACTTGCCATTCAAAACATGCTTCACACACTCTTTCAACTCACAGTTCGTTCTGAACCAAATAGACTCCTAGTAATGTTCCGTATATCTCTGCATTGGGGATGCACTGAGGTGCCTAAAGAACAAACGACGAGATGGCATGATTCTAATTGATGCCCATCACACAAATATCTCTACATCGCCTGGATTCATTCTTGTCACACTCCGGTAGAACGTTATACGTACCTTTAGTTCCTCTTCTTCGCAATATTCCGCTAATTCATTGTACTTCTGTGATCTTACAAGCTCTTCCATCCTACAAAGCCTGTATACCGTATACTCCTGCGTAACATGTTCCGTATTTCACGCTCTACTTTCCACATCCGTCCGTAATCTTTTGTTTATGACGGTGATTGATGGAGGGCTTGGACAAGCAAGGACGTAAGCAAGTGGCTCAGACGTCCGTTGCGGCACTCTGTCTAGAGACTGGAGCCACGAGTGTCGAGAAAGGAGCTCTCGACGCTCTGTGTCAACTGCTAGAGTCGTGTAAGTCGGGAAATCCGTGGTTTTTCCCATTTGATGCGCACCTAACTCTTTCTCTCTCCGCCCAGATATCGACCAGGTGGGGCGCAGGGCGAGGGACTACTGCGAGGTCGCCTCGCGCACCGCTCCTACTTACACTGACGTAGAGCTGGCTCTGGTGGACGTCGGTAAGTGAGCATTGTGATAGCAAGGATGTGGGACAGTAAAACCAGCTGTCAAGACCCTCTCTGTAAGAGGCACTTGTTTTTTCCCCATACCAATACAGTGGTGTATTTTTTAAACAAATGGAACACATGTTGGCTGAATAAAGGACATTTGATGTCCCCTTTTAATCAGTGTGAGGTGTGTTGGTGCCTGCAGGTACAGACCCAGCCTCTCTGTCGGAGTACTCCAAGAGACCCCAGAGGAGACACTTGCCAAAACGTATGCAATCCCATTCACACCTAACCTACACAATTGTTGAACCTCACACATGCTCACATAATTATGCACACAGACACACCAGTAACTGTAAGTCTCACTCCTACGTTTGCCTAATGCACCCCAGGGGCTACTACATGGCCCTTTGTTATTTTGCGGCCTGTTAAGTTTTGTCCCGAAAGAACTACCGTGGACCTTGTTAAAATTCCTAGTGATGGTAGTTTGCCTCTCCTTCAATCCTCTAGTACAATGCCCCTACAATCCACCCTTCCTTTTGAGAGACCCAGTGTGTATGAACCACGTTGCAGTCGCGAGGTACTCTAACACCAATACAATTGGCTAGTGGTAGTAAAACGTTTTCGAATGTACCATAGAGTTTATATTATGTCATGTCGGCTTTTATCTTTTCCCAACCGCCTTTTCCGCATCATTATTTATTCACAATGACTTACATATCATCCGTGCGCAGTGAGTGAAAGAGGTTCCACAGGATGTATTTGTCAACACTTGTTATATTACCTGCTGTTAGTTAAAGATATTACACTCACTGTATGTATTTGTTATATTACCTGCTGTTAGTTAAAGATATTACACTCACTGTATGTATTTGTTATATTACCTGCTGTTAGTAAGAGTTTCACTCACTGTAGTATGTTATAACCTGTGGTAGTAAAGATGTTACTCACTGTATGTATTTGTTATTTATGCTGTAGTTAAAGATTTACACTCACTGTATTGTTTATTACCTGCTGTCAGTTAAAGATATTACACTCACTGTATGTATTTGTTATATTACCTGCTGTCAGTTAAAGATATTACACTCACTGTATGTATTTGTTATATTACCTGCTGATAGTTAAAGATATTACACTCACTGTATGTATTTGTTATATTACCTGCTGTTAGTTAAAGAGTATACACTCACTGATATGTATTGTATATTACCTGATGTGAGTAAAGATGTGCCACTTACTGTATGTATTTGTATTACCTGCGGAATGTAGTTAGTGAAAGAGATTACACTTGAGTCTGTATGGATTGTTATATTTCCTGCTGTAGTGCTTCCAAGTGCTGTTCACACGTACTGTAGTATTGTTACCTTACTGCTGGTAGTTAAGGATGTCCACTTACTGTATGTATTGTGATATGACCTGCTGGTAGTTAAAGATATACACTCACTGTTGTAGGTGTTATATACCTGCTGTGAGTTAAAGATATCACACGTACTGTATGTAGTTTGTTATATTACACTGCTGGTCAGTAAAGATATTACACTCACTGTATGTATTTTGGATATACCTGCTGTTGTTAAAGATGTCCACTTACTGATTCATGTATGTGTTATATTACCTGCATGTGAGTTAAGATATTACACTCACTGTATGTATTGTAGCTTACCTGCTGTAGTTTGTAGTTAAAGATATTACACTCACTGTATGTATTTGTATAGTAACAAACTGCTGGTAGTGAAGATATTACACTCACTGTATGTATTTGTTATATTACCTGCTGTTAGTTAAAGATATTACACTCACTGTATGTATTTGTTATATTACCTGCTGTTAGTTAAGGATGTTCCACTTACTGTATGTATTTGTTATATTACCTGCTGTAGAGGTCCATGGGCACGTTGCCCCGCAGCGGCGAGTCCTCCAGGTGGGCACGCGGAGACAGAGGCCGCCTCATATCAGTCCCCACCTCCCTCCCTTCCCCGACCCACACACCTACATCAGAACTCCGGTGAGACACGATGTGTTGTATATTGAGTGTAATCTTCCAACTGAGAATTTTGTGTATGTGTGCATCATACTATACAGTGGGAAACGTTTGAGGCAGAAAAAACCTTTCTTCGTTGTTTCAGAGGAAACTGTAAAGGTTTTCTCATTGTATGGGACTGTTTGTATGGCAAAACAAGCAAGTTGCGAAATTTTAGTTGGGTATTTAATCGCAGAGGTTTTCCCCTGGAAAATTATTGTTGTACAACAAGTCCAGTCAGCTCCTGTTTCTAATGAAAAGCAGTAAAGTACAAACCCTCGGCGAACTGCGCATGGGCGGTACTGCTAATTGATGGTCTGAGCTTTTAGTATGCGTTTCCTGCTAGTAGCTCGCGGAGAGTCTGACAAGGTTCGATGCTCTTGAACCACCCCGAACAAGTGCATAAGCACCCTGCAAACCTGATCAGTAGTGGATAGCATGCGGGAGTCATACACAGAGCAAGCGGATCAGTCGAGGTAGGCCAGTGCTAATTAACATATTGGCTTGTTCCCTTTCTTTTCACCCCATAACTTTTCGCCTTTTTTAAAATGAAGCCAGTGTAGCGATGAATCCATTGGTATTGCTTTTTTGTTGTCTCGTTGCGTGTAGTCGCAGAAAACGTGGTAACAGACAGATGGACGACAGACAGACAGACACACTTACAAACCAAGTACCGTAACCCTCGCTGCGCATGCACGCCGAGGGTTAATAAGGGCAGCTCCAACATGTGTTCTCACCCCTTCTTTTCCCTGCGGTCACCACTAGTCAAAAGACAGGCCAGTACAGTATCACAGTGAATATTTGGCTTCCAACCCTCCCCCCCCACTCCCCCCACACAGACATTCTCACCTCCAGTAGGTGAATACAAGCTGGTGAGAGAGAAACTCGGGAAGCAGAAGCGGAATTCTCGTAAGGGCCTCTCGAAGCTGCTTGGCAAGACAAGACCCTCTCACCCTATAGCTGGAGAGGTTGACAAGTATGGCGTCTATACAGGTGAGCGCGACAAAAGATATACCAGCAGGTTTATTAAGGCTATTGTGCGACAGCAATTGAGTGCAACTTTGTTGCATGGTCTGCCAATACAATAGAAATTTTTCTCACGCAGAGTTAACGTCGCATATAATGGCTGTTAGTGTGTCGTCTGTGTAGCAAGGGAGAATACACCACAAGCTCTGTTATAGGGGTCCAGAGTCTTGGTGCACACAGTAGTACATTGGGTTTCTTTTTTTCTGTTTCTTTCCTCCTTTTTTTTGTTTCCCTTTTTTGTCTACTAAGTATTTATTATGTTGCTTCTCTCTTGTTTCTGTTTTTTAATTTCTTGTCGTTTTTGTTCCCCTTTTTTGTTTCTCTCTGTTGTCACTTCCTTTTTTTTTTTTTTTTTTTTTTTGTTCTTTTATACAAACCCTTCGGTCTGTGTGTGTTCTCATATGTTTTTGTGGTTTTGCTGGAAATTCACTTTTGTGTGACTTTTGTGTTTTTTCTTTTTTTTTTTTTGTTTTTTGTATGTTTTTTGCTTTTTTGAAGTGTGATTTTTTGTTTTCCACCATATGTGGACCAGGAGAATTTGACCCGTGTACCTTGTCATTTCTCTTTGCACTCTTTGTCTTCCAGTTTGACCATGTCCGCTGGTGCGTGGTGTCGGACCAGCTACCCATGCTTTGTTGCTAGAGGTGCCTTCCAAGATGTGTGGTGGGTCCCTTGCCCGTGTTTGTTGGTTTATTGGTTAGATCGCCCACACCTGAAAAACCACGCCGACAAAGCAGTAGAACAAAGCGTCGCTGCTAAGACAAACTGACCAAATAGAAGAACATCCCTACCCACACAAACCCAACCGCACTCTGATACTACGCCACCCTCTAGACACATGATCCCAACTGGATCTCAGCGCGTATCAAAGACTGAAATCCACGTATCTACTAACTAACTGCGCATAGGCACAGAGCGACAACTCAGACTTATACTGCGCCTTCCTGGAGACAACGGAGGAACTCAGAGCGTCGACTCTACCGCAGAACAGAGAACACAAAGGACTTACTACGATAACCACTTTTCATACTAAGCCTCACCAAAAGATTAATTTGAGGAATATCTAAATGTCCAATAATCATTAGTCTTTTACGTTAAAGAAACCCATGAATATTCATAGAAATCACACCATTGCTCAGCATGCGCGTTTATGCGAATTTTTCAAAATTTCCTCTTCAAAACAAGATCAACAACAAAAACAAAAAAACAAAAAACACTTCCCCAACACCACGCACCTACCACACAACAAACACAGACCTTCCCGCAACCAAGTCACCACGATACCACAAAAACCAACCATAAATCATGTCGCTAAGCCCGACAAAATAAGAAACGCGTGACTACGAACAATCGACAAAGACTCATAACAATACCGCACTGCAAAAACAAAAACACAAAACAGAGAACCACCCACCCACTGCACAAACATGATATGAATGCGGCGGGTGATTACAGTAAAGATGGCTCAACGTACAACAAACAAACGATAAATAGAATAAGTTACCAGGCCCAGACGAATCAAGCCAGGTCGTATTACATATTCCTATCTATCCAACCGATGAGAATACGTGGAATGTAAAGAATAGTCAACGATCACGTTCATACTAGTCAGACGTGATACTAGGACGTAATCAGCTCGTCGTCATCTAGCCTACATACGTCCTTTTGCGAGACGCCCGAATTCTTGGAACAACGCAGCTTCGTTCAAAACAATAATCACCCCGCGACCTAAACGCAATGCAACGGCTGCGACGAAGAACTGTAGTAACGCAAAAACCATACTTATCCTTAGTCCCGTATCCATGTACTTCCAAGTCATATCCCACTTGAAGATTGAGAATGGAGTCAAGCAGCAGATACTCAAAAGAGCGTGATGACCGAAACACCGTGCAAGGTTGTCCATATTTTCAAATTACTACAGACGATACTCGTGAAGACTGGGTAGACACATGAAAAAATAAAGACAAAAAAGCTCACTACATAACTATGAGCTGTAGTAATAACGCTGTGCAAGTCAAAACTCGCCTGAGTAAACACATTGGGCTTGAGAGTGCCGCGTCATATATGAAGTAGTCGTCCAAAACAAGCTTGTAGAAATCCCCAGACGATAAATCGAAACCCCAACTAGCAACTTTGTCCTAAAGCACATTTGCTGATAACCAAAACAACATGCAATACCGCTGTCTGGATACCAGTTGTTAAGGCTGGAAATGACAACGAGAGTAAAAATAAGATCCACAGTTCTGTAGGAACACTGCAAGCAAAAGTGAGACACCAACAATCCATGCAGTATGAAAAACTTAAGTGATCGGAAAATGTTTTCGAGACTAATCAATGGTAAATGTACCAAACACACGAAGAAGTCGTTTTGAATAAACACCATCTTGGCCAAAATACACACATACTGGGATTCATATATACTAGCCAGAACAAAAAAAACAAAAAAAAAAACACTCTAATCTCCTGGAGACGTGAAACGCAAGGGGCTCACACCTCCAGATGCGACAGAGCTCACTGTGCCAGGGAATCAGGCGTCCTGTTACAATAAAATCTCATTCCACAAAAAAACAACTCCAATATACAACACACATACACAATCACTTTTTACATTGACGTGCAAAAAAACCAATCATGAACACTTCCATATCAACACATCTCATACCCACTGACAACAGTTGGAGTGCGGGAGTGTAGAATATACAACTTTAGTCGGTTGGTAGTAAAAAGTACCATTCAACCTGACAGACTGACGATGAGACCCTGCAAGGGCTAAAAAGGCATATTCCAAAATTCCGCTAGCATTCGCGATTCCGTCATGACGCAACTTGTTCAACGAATGTTGCAAATGCTGCTCACAAAGCAAGTCGAGACACCTAACTACCAAATTAACCTGCACAGTTACACTCCAAATCTCTTACTTACTGATATACCACTCTTTGGGTAATTGTATATAATTCATGAGAGGTAGCTAATTATTGGAAACAATATGCTTGTGCCATGAACCATGTAACCCAACAGACAAAACATTGAACTATCAGAAGATGCTTGCATATGAACTGACACAATGGGATAGTGCTCAAACACCACACAAATAAACCACAAAAGCGAGCCTCAATGATAAATTTAGCTAAAATTACACCCATCTTTAATTTTCAATTTAACGCCCTAGCCCCAGCAACATATATTTTATAATAATACCACTACCAGACGGACACCTAAAGTTGCTACACATAACGAGCTGTTTAATGTCCAAGTCATCTATAAGCGAGAAGCAGTTTAATGATCACATGACGCTTAACCACACCTGGGTATCACACGAAAAATGCATGCAAGGTGCACTATTAAGCGCATACTCAGCAAGTGGTGTGAAATAAGTTTGTAAACATATTAATTCAGTGGGTTGCTCATGACATCTAGCTAATATAATTATGACATCCCAATCACGTCATAGCAACTCGCGCACACGACGCGTGTGCTTGGCTTAGTCGACTGAACAAAGCCCCGTTGCTATGGAGGCGGGAGGGGCATGCGACTCTGACCAAAATCAACCCCATCTTTCCGCACTCAAATGAAGAAGGCAGTAGGGAGTAACATTTTACACGATAGAACGGACAAAACGAAGAAGACGGCCTAGGAGAAGAGATGTGGATGGCGTAACAGTAGAAAGATTCTTCGTAGACACCGGTGCCCTTCGCGCGCCAATTTACTCCATCATTCTAGACAACCAGAAGTGGGGGCCACTTCTGCGCCGTTCGCGAACCGCGTCGTGTTTCTGCAATGCGATCCGCTCGTACAATCAAATCTGCTACTAATCAAACACAAAAAATAAAAGAAACTACTTCTAAAAACATTCGTGCGTAAAATAGGTGTTATCTGTTACTACACTACGATTCACCGCACATAAAAGGCTGTGGTGACACATAGTATACCAAAATCACTTTCATGGTCCTAATCAAATGAAAATGACCAAGACCCAACACGACAAAACGCTACCACTCGAAACACCCCCCAAATCCGTCTATACAAGTTTTCTGGTTGTAACTACAATACTTCCTGATTCGGCCTTTACTACAATCTAAGACCCGTGCTTGCACCATTAAATGCGAGACAGCACACATCACATACTACACTGCAATAACCATTCGTCTTATCTGTAGGAAACTTTTACGGGAATTCATATGGCCCAGTGTTTTATAGAAATTATTTTACAGTAACCTATACACTTAACAAATGAGCCGTTCAATTTTTTTGGAACCAAGCTCATGCATGGCCACTGAATAAGCAGATGTGTAGCTGAATGAATAACATATGTCACAGGGCGTCAGCACACATAATGTTATAGACAAGTAAGGAATAAATATGAGGCAGGCACAAACTCGCTTAAAAGCCATCTTTTAATCTGCCTTCTCTGCGCATGACAACTCTGTGCCCATCTTCTTACGAACACAAAAAAAAAAACGAAAAGACAGACAAGACACCCTTCGGAAACAACAACAAGCCTCTCAAAAATAGTCCATCCACATCATAAGTGGCATAGTGACCTACATACCATAAATTGACACCAAGACCACCTAAACATCAATACACATCAAACAAAAGCCAAAAGTGAGCAATACAGACAATCACCACACAGACGTTGTGCTCAACAGCGCGCCGTGCAGGGGCTTGGGCGCATTTCAGCTCAAACCAACCACACAAAAAACAAAAAGACAAAA